>OZ010691.1:2375684-2495751 GCA_963932265.1 Thymelicus lineola
TTTAAAGTTATAAGTTTTAACCACGCACAAAATGTTCTAAAATGGGAGTACCGTGGATTTTTCTCAAACTTAGGATTTAGGCTCTCTGAACGATGCTGATCAAAAGTTCTTATGGGCCCAACTTCATTTAAAGCGATCTAAAGGGCCCAGTGGGCTTCGAAGTTATGATGTTAAGCCCTATGTCCCACTGTCTTAGAGAAAAAAAGCGACACATAAATAAAGTATATATATATTCTGTATATATATATATCGACGGCGGATACATATAGGTATATGACACACACACACATACTCGTGTATATATATATATATATATATTGATAAGGTCTGGTCAGAACATTCATGTCTTGACTTAGGTGGCATAAAGTGGCGGTGTTCTTAAAATGTGTGTGTGTGTGTGTGTGTGTGTCCTAAGTCAAGACATGAATGTTCTGACCAGCTAAGGTTAGAACCCGGCCATCTCCAGCCACCTAAGGAAGAGGCCTATTAGCTGCATTATTCAGGCTATCAAGAAGTCGAGTTGGATACTTGAGGTTTTTTCGATGTTGAGCATACCCAAGGTACCAAACCAAATAATACTGGTAACATGTGCGCAACATCCAAGGGTTCTTGCCCCAGATTTACTGGTGCAATAATAACCTTGACTTGGCTCATCTTCGTTATTCTCTTCATTTGGTATATATACTCCCTACAGTTGATGTTTGACCGCATTCCGAAGCCTCGAGTAGACTCTCACCCTTATCAATATACATGTACATGTATATGTATATATATACTCATATATATATACAGAATCATGTATAAATATATATATATATATATTCTCTTATTTATGTGTCGCTTTTTTTTCTCTAAGACGGGAGATAGAATAGGGCTTAACATCATATCTTCGAAGCCCACTGGGCCCTTTATATCGCTTTAAATGAAGTTGGGCCCATAAGAACTTTTGATCAGCATCGTTCAGAGAGCCTAAATCCTAAGTTTGAGGAAAATCCACGGTACTCCCATTTTAGAACATTTTGTGCGTGGTCCTTTAACATAGCAGAATACGGAGATTGTAAATGAAAGATATTTTCACACATTTACATCATAATAATTCAGCTTCCTATCTTGTTACGACATTCACAATCATCACATCATAGACATCACAATTACATTCTTACATGACACTATTGACACTACCACAGACGTAGCACAGATTACCATCATGTCTACCGGACGCTGTTCTTGCCGAGACTATAATGGTCTTCCACGCCAGCATCTGAGATTGTGTCTAGAGTGCACCATGACAATGTTCTATCGCATTCAATCTTGTCAAAATTCAAACGCTACACGGCCAGGAATAAATTACCATCCATCCAAAATTATACCATCTGATGAATTTGAACAATTCATAATGTCACCGTAGACGCCATTTTTATAATTTATGGCTGTAGAAACTCAACACTCTGGACGGATAGTACTTTCCTTCTTTAATAATTATCTGCCAGATTAAATACTTTTATCTCACTTTTTGTTTTATACCCTCCATCTTTTCATTATTCCATTTCGATTTATAATTAAAACTGGCTTGTAAGAAATGTTGAATAATTTTCTTAAATTGATTGGTGAATAAAGGTAGCCAACATATTTATTTATTTATTTATGTACCATACAAAAGGTATAGAAACAAAGGCGGACTTAATGCTAAAAGCATTTTAATTATTATTATTTCATTGTAATAAATATTTTTTCATCATTCTGTATCGTACGTTGGTCGTAAGAAATTAAATGAAATTATTATTTCTGTCTATTTTTTCACTATTTAATTTTTTACGTGTGCTAAGTTAATGCTGTACTCAAATTCAGATGGTTAGTGAAGTTAACTGTTTAACAAGTTTTTTTTACTATTTTAATTTTTCATTTTTAGCTCTCCTTCCTATTACGATGGTAGGGGAAAGTCGTCACCCTTCGTACGCTTTTTACATTTTTATTTTTTAATTTATGATCAATGGACTAAATTATATAGTTTATGTGCCGAAGTGTGTTAAATATATTGTAGATCATTACAAATAAGTCTGAATAAACAATTCTAAAAACTAAAAAAGTTATAGTGAATTTTTCAGGATAAGATATTTGTACGATGGCTCCCCACATGCGGGGTACTTTCGTACAGCAAGCGGGGCACGTTCATACAGGGTAATTAAAAAGTAAATTAAACTCGCAAACATTTCTTAAATCACAAAAATATGCATTTATCTTAAAACTTACATAATATTAAATAACTTTACTCATAATCAACTTAAATAATTCTGATAGATATAACAAAAAAAAAATATTTTACAATCAATTAACTTCCTAGTAATTTTTGCTTAGACAATCAGTATTTTAGAGAACTTTGTAATTATCATTTGATATTTTTAACTTTAGGCAGTAACTCTGGCTTTTCTTTCCTGCTCTTCTTTCTTCATTTCTCTCTGTTTGTGTCTCTCTTCTAGTTCATTTTTTATAAGTGTATGTACGAGATTTAACCGGTTTTCTTCCATACTGATTTTTCTATTTCTCACAATCGTAGGATAAGATCTTATGACATGGTGTTATGACAATATCAATAGTTGATTCTGGTTCAGTCACTCAACTCATAGCAGTAGACTTGGAAGATGCGCCAGTTTATAATAATTCTTGATGATCTTAGAGCAAGGAACGGCGAGTAACTCACGAGGGTTAATAGACTTCTATATTATTATTTTACTTTCTAGCAGATCTTCTAGTGGATTTTTAGATTTCAAGTAGATTTGAACGCGGCTTTTCTGAAGGATAAATGTCTACTTCCTCAACAGCTGCTTATTTTACAGACTTTTCATAAACTTTTTGGGTTCGCGTAATCTTTTTTTTATAGTTCCGCACCATGATTCTACAAACAAATATTATATTTAAATGTATTAATATAATAATAAGTAATAATATAATAGTTAAGCCTGGGAATACACGTCCGATTTTTCTCTCCGATTGTCTGATCAGATAGTCTGATCAGACAATCGGAAGGCCCTCGTGCCATACATTTGTTTGAATACACAATACACGTCCGATCAGATTGTAGGATCGAACGTCCGAGTCGGAAACAGCGCCAAGACGTCTACGATTTTATGGCCGATCCGATTGTCTGAAGGTGCGGTCTGCATACTTTTCTACAGAGACCAATACACGTCCGATTCCTCCTTCCGACTTGCCAGTTTACTCTCTAGCGTGACAGTGAACGCACGCGTCGCATTGTTATGTCATTTTAGTAGTTAAGTAGATAAGTAATTTAGTACATAAGTAAATAAGTAATTTAGAAATTTTTCTGTTAAGTAGGAGGGCGGGGCTTATCACTTAACACGTTTGGACGGGCAATTTTTACTTAAAATTTAATTGAAATTTACTAAAATTGTTAAGTAATTAAGTAGGTCACGAGGAAGTCGTAAACTTCTTTGCGTTGTTGATCATTAGTTTTTAGGAAACCAAAGGACATGCAAGATTTTTAATTTAAGATATTATTAAGAATATTTTAATTTATTTTTATTATTTTAATGTTTAATTCTTAAAATGTATAATAATTTCTACCAATACTCATACTCCATACATTGTGCCTTATTTTATTCCTATATGGTATCTATCCCTTTTTTCATTTTAATTTTTACCCACGATGGACGGAACGAAACGAAGGCGGTATATGCATTAGGGGTTAGAGGTTGTTTGTTTGTTAGTTTGTATGTATGTATATTACCGTTTTTATGAAAACTACTGGGCCGATTTCATTGCAGTTTTTTGCATCCAAAAGGTATCACTAAAGAGCGGGCTTATAATTATATGTTTTATGGCAGTAGGCCACCAGAGGGCGCTGCAGTAGCCTGATACAGGGGGTTTGTCAAAATTTTTATTTTTATGCTCTGCTATCTGTACCTACACGCTGCTAACTATTCCAATTTTTAACCGACTTCAAAAAAAGGTGGAGGTTCTCAATTCGACTGTATTTTTAGGGTTCCGCACAAAAAAACGAAAAACGGAACCCTTATAGGATCACTCGTGCGGGGAAAGGGAGGGAGGGGCTTATTTCCGAAACTATCGACGCTAGAAAGTTCTCGCTCGAAAGCTGGTGCTTTTCATGTGGTGGGACCACATGACAAGCACCTTAAATTTGAGCGAGATCTGACGAGTAGTTTTTGATTCATCCCTTATATTGAAGTAAGTTATTTTGTTGTCCAGAATGATTCAAGTACAAAAGTACGTTAAAAGAGCTTATACCTACTCATTCTATAACAATCAAAAAACTTTTCGGGGTATCTCAGTAGTTTTGGATGTTTTAAGTAGAAATTACTCTCGGTAAGTCTTGTCAGATTGATACTTAATCAATCTGAACTGAAATTGAATATTGAATCCAATAGCGACGTTATTTCTTCTTTCGCGCTAACACGAGCAAATATGCAATAAGTAACCATAATTTTCATTCGCCATCCATCTTTTCTTTCTGGCAAGAGTGGCAAGCAAGCACTTACCGCTCTCACAGCTCGAGAACGACTGTGTTCAGAAAAAGTCTGACGCAAAAATCGGACGTGTATCGAGTAAATACGATCAGATAGTCTGATCAGACAATCGGAAACAAAATCGGACGTGTATTCCCAGGGTAAAAGTTGTAATTTATGATAGGAAACGTGAGTTATAGTTCAGTCATTATGTAGAAAAAATCAAAAACAAAAGGGAGAACATTCATACGCGTACGTATGTGCCCCCTGTAGTACTGTCCGAATGTACCCCAGGCCTTGCAAGAAATTTAATTTCAACTTTGAAAAAATTCAAATTTAGTTTAAGAAATATTACTTATTAAAACACAAAACAAACAATATTAACATGAATTCTTCATCTATAGTGGTAAAAAACAACAATTCTACTTACACTACGATGATAAACTTTAGTAAAAAAATTACTCACCATGCGCGAAAACACTTTATGTGTTGGTAGATCTCACAGAGTGGCGCAATTTGCGCGATTTTCGCGGAGCACCATGGCTGTCCATATGTCTACAATACACAAGAAAACTCGTAGTTTCATGTCATTTAGTTTATTTGTTATTCTTACTGTATGAATGTGCCCCGCGTACGAAGGGTGGCGACTTTCCCCTACTAGTAGTTACTAAATCATCAAATAAGTACAATTTCTCAAATCAAATCAAAATCTTTTATTCATATAGGTATCACTGATACACTTATGCACATCATTTTTAAATCTACCAGCTTTTCGGAAGGGTGCTTTGTCATGGAGGAGAAGAAAAGCCGTAAAGCAACTCCTCGCACATCTTTTAAAATAATGTGTTGTCAACACAGGAAATCATAATAATAATAAAGTCTTCAAACTTGACCTTCAAATTAATTTAAATTTCATTGTCATTCTCATCGCAACACAAACTTCGCGGAAGTCATTTCATCTTCAAGAATACCTTACACTGTCGACTACAGTTGATTCAATTACTTATATTTATATTAGACCTCAAATATTTCATGGAAATCATGAATAACAATTGTGAAAATACAAGTAAATAGTTATAAAAGGAGACTTTTCCTTGAATCTAAATCAACTTCCCCTCAAGGCGCACTGTGTTGAACAAAGGTCGAGATGAAGGCCGTGTCCTACGTGGGCGATTCAACGCGAACGCGATCGCGAAGCGATCCAATGCGAATTCAGTGCGATGACTGCAATGCGACGACTCTGTCCTACGTGCGTGCGAATTATACTGCACCGCCATCGCGCCACCGAAATCCGCCACGCCGCCGAAGTTCGCGCGAAAATAACAAAACGCGCGTAGAATGCGCTGCGGCGCGGCGCGATTTGACGCGAACGCGATCAATTGGTTTGATATTTTCGCGCGAACTTCAGCGGCGCGGCGGATGTCAGTGGCGGTTATTTACTTTTTTTATTTGAAGCTTTAAGTAGTTGTTATTATGTAAAAAATTAAGTGCCTTTGATAGAAAAATTTATCGGCGAACGGACGGCCGGCGGAAACTTATGAATAGGGTACCAACACCAACTTATCGATTAACGGACGGCCGGCGGAATTTTATGAATAGGGTATCAACACCAACTATTCGGTTCATATTATTATCTGGTAGATGAATAATATACATTAATATTATTTACTGTGGTCAAACTTTTTCTTATAAATCATAAGTAACTGTAAATTGATAATTACTTTTATCTCCCATTACTTGTTGATAAATTCATTAGTTAAATATGACGTCAATTCATTGGTTAAATTAACGACCCGCGTGGCGCAATGGTTACCATGCCGGATCGCCGCGCCAAGGGTCCTGGGTTCGATTCCCAGCGAGGCGGAAATTTCAATGATGAATTTGAATTTATGTTCCCGGTCTGGGTGTGAATGTCTTTGTCTCTGTGTGTTGTCCATGGCACCCACGACACAGGGAATCCTAGTGTGGGGGGTATGTATGGGGCTATGAGTGTGAAGCGTTATTAGTTGAGGAGGGTCTTTTCAAAACGGGATATGTGCATGTTAACTTATTTTTCAGAAAATAGAAAAAACTGATTGTAGGAAAACCTTTTAGTGCACAGAAAATAAATGTTACTATATAAGAACTGCTTATTAAAATGCTAAGAATTATACCTTTTTTTAATTTAAATTCCTTCTGGTTTATTGATAATAAGGACATGAAAAATTAAAATATCCCCTTTTGTTAGGACAAAATCGAAATATCCCCTTTTGTTGCATCTTTCATGGAAATATCCCGTTTTGCAAAGTACAGATTATACATTTATCCCCTTTTGAATTTAGGAGTATAGTAAAAAACAGGTTACTTTTATTGTTTTTATTAAATAAAATAATATTGCTTGACAATAATAAAATTAGTCATCATGACTTAAATCCTCACTTCACCTAAGTAACCCATTAATTGGTGAAAGAATGTGTGTACAAAATAAAAATGACTAGGGTAACTTGTTTATTTATTTACGATTTCACTTTACGAGGTTTTTTTGCAATTCTGTCTTTTCTTCCACCACTATTTAGCTCTCTCACTGTTTTATCATTCATTTTAATTGTTAAAATAATGGATTTCCTATTTTAATAATTTTACTTATTGCTGAAACCCGCCCAAATTAGATATTTTTTTCGATTTGACATGACATTACATTGACAACTGACGAAGGGAAAAAATATGAACTCAGAAACCTATAGGCCTCAATCCTCATTCCATGTATTGCGATCCATTTTACAAGGTTACTGATTCCAAAATATGCTTAAAACTATGAAAAAATAAACGCATCGTTGATACGAATATTCTGTGTAAGAAAATATCCCCTTTTGAAGAGATCAACCTGATAAGTAACCGATACCCTTGTAAAATATCCTCTTTTGTTACGAAATCAATAGATTGTGAACTATGGCGATTTTTTTGGAGAAAATATCCCGTTTTGTTCGGAACACGCTTTTTTAAGTCCAATTTTCTAAGTAGCATATCATGTTTTATATTCATTTGAAGTGTAAAATGATGTATTTTAGCATAGGTAAGAAGACCTCATACTCAGTTTAAAAAATTCATATTCTGGACATATCCCGTTTTGAAAAGACCCTCCTCAGTTAAGTATGCACTCGTTATAAAAGTACATATCGTATTCCATCAGGTTTGGACCAACCATCGGTACATAACCTTTATAACGTGTCACCCTGTACACAAAAAGTAATAAAAAATCGGTCACATTACGATTTGAAAGTCAAATGTTGAATATGAACTTCGATTTGAATCTTGAAGCAATTTGTTGAAGTGAACCGTCAACGCGAAGATTATCCTTTGTCAACAGCCAAAGGTTGTAGGTTGTAGGCTGTAGCCCAAATATTTAAATACCACTCGGATTATAATTTATTTGTCGACTCGTCTGACGGTTATTTGTTGAGTATATTACGTCGCCGCGGATTAATTCACTAGAATGCACTGGAGATGAGTGGCGCAATGAATATATTACCGACATTGAAGTCAACGACACCTATTTTATTTATATACCTTTGCTTTGCTTGGAAAACATAGTTCTAGGGTTCCTATTTCCTTCATTACGATTAGAAGAGATTTTTTTTAATAACACGACTTCATATGTGTACCAAATGAATAATCCTAAAAACATCCGTGAATAAAACATTATAAAATAAAAATAAAATCAAAAACAAACAAAAATCCCGGCTACATAAAAAAACTAAAGAAAACAAGCCCAGTAGTTTAGAATGTTGATAAAAGTAATACTGAATAACTAAACCATAGAATGATTCAGTTGGTACCACAGAGCAACTAATTATTAAATGCTTTTAATTAACAATATTTTAAACTACTGGGTTATTTTTTCCTTTTAGTTTTTTTGTTGTTTTAAAATATTTTTTTCATTTACACTTTTTAGTTAGCAACAACCCATAATTGTCCCACTACTGGGCTCGGGGTCTCCTCTCACAATGTGAGGGGTATAGACTACCACGCTGGCCAAGTACGGATTGGTAGACTTCACACACGTTTGAGAACTTTCTGGAGAACTCTCCGGAGAACTCTCCGGTGTGCAGGTTTCCTCACGATATTTTCCTTCACCGAAGCAAGTGATAATTAATAAATAATAAATAAATAATAACGCTTCACACTCATAGCCCCACACTAGGATTCCCTGTGTCGTGGGTGCTATGGACAACACACAAGACAAGGACACTCACACCCAGACCGAGAACAGAAATTCAAACTCATCATTCAAATTTCCGCCTCGCTGGGAATCGAACCCAGGACCCTTGGCGCGGCGATCCGGCATGGTAACCATTGCGCCACACGGGTCGTCAATTAACTTGTAATACGCACATAATATTTGAAAATTAGAGGTGCGTGCCAGGATTTGAACCCGGGTCCCCGCGTTCGGGAGACCAACGTTCTAACCACTAGGCTATCACTGCTTTTAGTTAGAATTTATTGACTTCTTTATTATTTTTTTTTATTTATATTTATTTTGCGAGTAACAGAGACCCATGTTTGTTAGTAAGTAAGACTTATAACTATTGTATTAAAAACAAAAAAATTTGCAATGTTGTCATGTCAATATGGGAGTTAATAAATTAACTAGAATGGTTATTTAAACAACCATAAATCGTTAATATCCCAAACTGTTACTTAAAATTAAAAATGATGATAGGAACTCAAAAATCATTTTTGAATACCTATTCAACTCGATAATTTTTTTTAGAAAATAAATTTTTAAGACAATACTGCGCCTATCAACTATTGTTTTTCAATTTGGATATATCCAGTGTCACTCTCACAATTAAGACGAATCCAACGGCACCTCTAAAGCTCGCTCTGAAGAGCGTGCCAAAGAAATATACATACATACATATGTACGTACATACACACATACATACATACATACATACGTACATACATACACTCAAAAAACATAACCCTCCTTCTGGCGCAGTCGGATAACAATAACAAGTGACAAACAGAGAAACCTACAAAATTTCTTAAAAAACATTGTTATGAGATTACCTCAAGAAATATCCCCCAAGTTTTTTCAATTGTCTTTCATGTATAGACATCGATTAGGTATAATGCTTGTATAAATAAGTTTAATAATTATAGGTATAAATGACCGTTTAAGCTTGAATATCGATAATGTGTAAAAACCAAGAGAAAATGGAATAATTACTATTGATTCAAAAAAATAAAAGGACGTAATAAACTCTTTTAAAACTTTTCGTTCACTGCCCTTTACTTTACTGAGCCCTCGAATCCCGACACGTTATCTCACTTAAATGAGTTCTATATAAAATCCTTTATTTTCGTAAATATTCTAATGTGATGCCTTTATTGTCGCCCTAAAGCCCTGGGTATTATTTTCACAATTTATATCTCTGACACTATTTCGTATGTACAGTAAGTAGTAACGACCAACGTACTTACTCTTTGGTTAGGTTAGGTTACGTTTTTTTTTATCCTGTCCAGGCGCTCTCAGGCCTGGTCCGCGAGCTAAATAATATTTACCCCTAGGCGCCGGCGCCACTGCCAGCGGTCTGCTGTCAGAGTTCCGAGTTCTGCGTTCCGCGTTCACTGTAATGTATGCGGTGTCTTAGAATCCTACACATACAAAAGCGGGACCTTGCCTCCGCAGTTTTCGGCCGTCGAACCCTTGATGCGCTTGGCCCGGTCCTACAGGATTGGCTCGAAAGACCGCATGGTTTCCTCACCTTCCGGTTGGTGCAGGTGCTGTCCGGGCACGGCTGTTTCGGGACGTACCTTCACCGGATCAGGAGGGAGGAAAGCCCGTCGTGCCATGACTGTGGCGCGGCGGAGGACACGGCACAGCACACCCTCGAGGTGTGCCCGTCGTGGGCCGAGCGGCGCCGCAGTCTTGTTGCGGCGATCGGGCCGGACCTCTCGCTCTCGCTCTCGCCGTGATAAATGCCATGTTGGGGAGCGAGGAGGCGTGGGGGGCAGTCGCCTCCTTCTGTGAAGACGTAATGTCACAGAAGGAGGAGGCGGAGCGTGCGCGGGAGGAAGATCCTCTCGCGCCGCTTCTCCGCCGGAGGAGAGGTAGGAGAAGGTGGGTGGTCGACCACCCTTTCTCCTCCCGCTTATCACCCAGCCGAACGAGGATGACCGAGCACTCACAGTTATCCTCGAGCCCCTTCCCGTGTGCGGGAGGGGCGTGAAGGGCCCGCCGCTGTAAGGCGGGCAAATGTTGGTGGGGAACTGGAAGCAAAGGCTATACCGATTCCCAGAACCCCGCCACCAAAGGCGATGCGGGAGTGCCGCTGGGTTGTTTAGTGGGTATACCGGGAGTTATCCCCGGGAGTCCCACATACCCCCGACGGGTGGGGATGCGTAATGCATTTTTCCCAGCGAAAAAAGAAAGATTAGTAGTTAGTAGCTCCCCGGGGGTTGCCCGCGAGGCATGTCGGTATTACGGTGCGCCGCTTGCCCTATCCTCTGCGGCCGAGGTGTGGTCGGTGGAAGAACCACAGACCTGATCTTCCACCGGGTACCAGTTATCTGGTATCCATGGCCTCCTAGTAGCAGACTCGGGGGGAGTCTGCTACAGTACTGGTGGAGGCCGAGGAGGGAGGCGCACTTTACCATCTGGTGCGCCCATCGTGGAGGGCCTTCGGGTTTTCGCGATGGAGCCGCTTGTGGGCGGCTGCCGCTGGCGGGGTCGCGGATGTTTGCGAAAGCGTTCCCGTAACCCCGTCACAAGGCGGCGAGGAGGAAGATAGGGGGAGGGGGGGGGGGGTTAGTGACTCAAGATATCTCTTGCATCCTTAAACGCATAGGCCTAAGGCGCATAGAAACAAGATCGACTTCGTAAATAGTTTATTTATATTGTAATCTATATTTTATTATAATTTTATAATCCTGGCACCGCCACTTGGCTGACATACAAAGAACGTGGGTTTGCCGACGTACTCTGATAGAACCTTCCGTTTCACCGCATCGATAGATTCTTTTTTAATCTGAAACAAAGATTGTAATCTATTTAAGTATTATCTGTATTGCACTAACGATTTTCAATAGCAATACACTATGAATCAATCAAAGCCTTATGTATTTGTAGCCAAGTATTATTTTTATTTATAAGTAAATTTATTTTTTATTTATTTGGTGAAGTAAATTAAAAGCTAATGTTCAACCCTAATGTTGTCTGTTTTCTGGCAGAGATTTGAATGTTTTCACTATTTGGTGTATTCTTTCGTAATTCTGATCTGAACTACATAAAGTTTGAGATATTTGTTTTAATGGAGTTCCGTTGATAAAAGGGGCTAAAATCATCTAGTTAAGTATTCATATTTGTACATCATTTTTTTAAATCTACAACTGTCTGATCATAATATGAATCTGACGATAAAATAAGTAATATTAGTGGAGTTTAAATAACTTATAACGTACCAAAGCGACCACACAGCCGCCGAACCCCCCGCCGGTCATGCGAGCGCCGTACACTCCTTCCACAGGTCTCAGGATGTCCACCAGCTGGTCCAGCTCAGAGCACGACACTTCCATCAGCTTGCTGAGCGAGTCGTGCGACTGGTAGAACAGCTCACCCACCTGACAGAGAGGTAAGCATTTTTTACACCACACTCATAGCCCCACATTAGGATTCCCTGTGTTATTGTTGCCATGGACAACACATAAAGACAAGGACGCACGCCCAGAACGAGAACAGAAATTCAAACTCATCATTCAAATTTCTACCTTGCTGGGAATCAAACCCCAGGCACGCTCCGGTCCAGCAAAGTGAAAATTTTATGTATATGTGCTATGTTAGTGATTAAATAAATATTTACATGTACCGATAATATTGCGTTTACTCTTTTATTGTTCTCAAAATAATATAATCTCTTAGATATCAGAAATTAAAAGTCACATCGTATTATTCTGAAACACCTGTTATGTGGTTAAACAGCGTTTTAACAAAACCGTGATGTCCGTGGGCGACGATGACAACTTGCCACGTGACTCATCTGCTCGTTTGGCAGCTATTATTTACATATTTACATTAAAAATCCATGTAACCATTTAACCGTGTTGGGGTGGCTTAGAATATTAATCCCAATCCCACGCTAGATGGGTGTTAAGGGAGACTAAACCGGGCCCGCTGGTGGTAGGGCCTTGGAGAGATTAAATTGGTGATACTAATTTTAAAAGTTCATTAATGCCATTATTATTGTCATTATTTCTCCATGGAGTTCGCCTGGATAGCTACAACCCTTGAACATGAGTCAGCCGCCAAACGACTCGTCGTGTTCCGGCTGGGAGCTTGAGAGCCAGTTCTTTCTTTCTTTTTCTTCTCTCTTTCTTGGCCAGCAACGCTTCGATAATGTCTTTGGTATCGCTGATGTCCATGGGTGACGATAGCCACTTGCATGCAAAATCCATGTAAAGGTAATTACTCTATGAAGGTCCTTCAATCGCAGCGCCCGTGCCGCCTCCTCCGTCCGACTAATTTCTTCGATGACGTGCTTCGCCCTCTTCTGTACAAGCTCGTCGCAACTCAGCCGACTTAACTCTGTAAGCAGGCTATGAATGAATCCCACAGATAAATAATATCTCTTGCACACCAAATGATAAGTGGCTTCAACCCATTAATGGCCCACTACTGGGCACGGGTCTCTCCTCTTGAGGAGGCCTAGAGCATACTCCACCACGCTGCTCCAGTGCGGATTGGTGGAGGGGTTAATGGCCAACCCGAGTGTCGGTAGTTTTCAAACCGCCCGAGGGCCTCCGACATGGCTTAACGACTGTTATCATATGATAACAAACGGGACCGACGGCTTTACGTGCCCTCCGAAGCACGGAAACGCTCAAGAGTTTTTTGCCACTAGCGGTCATCCATCCAACTACCGACCGCGCCCGCTGTTGCTTAACTTTGTTGATCACTTAAGATTGACGCAAGCCGCAGCAGGGCTATGAAATGATAAGTATGAGTGTGTAAGAGTTCATAATTTATTTGTTATAACAATTGCTCCAAGCCTTGACACTTTCATCACTTTGGGCGGCATGGAATGGATATAATTTAAATGTATTGTATTTTTAACAGAATATGGTGAAAAATAAGGAAAATTAAGATTTATATATATACATAGTGAATACGTAGGAGGTATAATATAATTTTACATAAATAATACGAAAAATAATAATAATGTAATTGAATGCTTGTTATGTTCACCTATAATTGCGGGAACACGAATTTTAGACTTAAGTTAACTAACTAACTCTAACCTTAAAATAAATAAATAAAATCTTCCAAAAGGTTTACACCCTCCATCAATCAGCACTGGAGAAACGCGATCGACTCCTAAGTTATGCGAAAAGCACTTAGTGTGCCATTAATTAGTTGAAACGAAAACCTTTGCCTTACTTCCCAAATCCTGCACCGTGGCGCTCCTCAACGAGGGTACTCCGAGAACCTCGGCGGCGGCGTGGCACTGCGCGCGGCGCTGCGGGTACTCACTACCCGTCAGCTGATGCTTCACGTTGGAGTTGATCACCAGGAGTACCGTGTCTGCCGTCTGTACCGGCACCTGGGTAGCTGTGAGTGATCTAGAATCACGAGCTTTTTGCTATGGACTTCACCACATTTACACACTCCTAAGAATCCCTGTCCTAATACTAGTTTGTACTAGTAGTTTGTACTAAGTTGGGCCATTGTTGTTACGTATAATGGTCCAACTTAGAGGCCAAGTACGGAAACTGGAGCCCATCACTAGTAGTGTTGCAAATAAAATAAGTACCTACCAAATTGGTAGACTTCACACACCTTTAAGAACTTTATGAAGAACTCTTCGGTGTGATGGTTTCCTCACGATGTTTTTCTTCACCGAAGCAAGTGATAATTAACTCGTAATACGCACATAATATACGTATTTGAAAATTAGAGGTGCGTGCCAGGATTCGAACTCGGGCTCCTTCGTTCGTTCTATCATTGCTTTTTAAATACTTCATTAATTATCATAGATAAATCACATTGAAGTACTATTACTTCGTATAGAACAGACACCCCGAACATTGAGTCGGGTGCATTCATTGTGGCCAGGTTGGCTCACTTCATTCACTCACTCGCTTGTCACTCACCTGCGCTCATGGCGGCCGCATGTCAAATTTTTTTAGCAAAACACTGAAACAATGCCGTCGTGCGTAATAACAACATGTCACAATCGCACAACAAAAAACAAAAAAGATAACGGTATTACTTATCATCGGTAAGAAAACAAAATATTAACTTATATCAAATAAACGAATTTCATTAAATTATTGTGCAATGTTCCCGCCATTTTGAATGAAATTAAGTACTCTGTGGAATGAAAAAATTATGAAGCGGATTTACACACTTGGCAAGCCGTAAGCGTGTTAATGGACTAAATAGACTTGCTTAGGCTTGCCGACGCTTGTGATGTGACCAATATATTGTGATGTTGGTTTTTCGACACGAATCAATGGTAAACGATTGAAAATCGTTCAAACGCTTTTGCACGCTTTTATTTTTAATTTTGTTTTGCACGTTAAATATGCGTAGTAATTATGACAATAATGTTGCGTCCACACGTATTAAGTAGATAAGTAGTTAAGTAAATTTTAACTAAATTTTAAGTGAATAATTTTAAGTGCGTGTCCAAACGTAACAATTTAGTAAAGCTGTTAAGTAGATAAGTGCACTCAAAAATAAAGATGTAAGACCGAAAAGAACTCATAAATTCCATATTGAAATTTGTTAGTAGTGAAACATTGAATGAAGTTAAAATACATACTTTGTGGTAGCCTTGGTCCAGTTGGACCAATGAAAGTGTCAAATTTTGGTGTGCATATTTACGGCGTACTTTTAATTAATTTGGAGAAAGGATTTTTTTTGTAAATAAAGCAATTCAAAATAAGACGTGTAACTTTCATAATTAATGTTGTACTAATAAAAAGGCGTACTGATTTTTTTATTCGGAATTTGGATAATTATACTTGCAAATTTCCAAGTAGAAATGACATGTACCCTAGTTGGTAGCGAGAGCGACCCTGCCTGTGAAGTGATTAGATTCCCGGGTTCGATTCCCGGCCGGGGCAGATATTTATGAGACTGTTAAATATTTGTACTCGGGTCATGGGTGTTATTGGGATGTGTTATATGTGTCATCTATGGCACCCGCAACACAGGTAAAAACCTACCGCGACGGTGTGTATGTATAAGCGTATTACAAATAATCTATTTTTTTTTATGGAAATAGCCGGAAAACGAGCTGACGATCCACCTGGTGGTAAGTGGCTATCGCCGCCCATGGACATCAGCAACACCAAAGGCATCACCGATGCGTTGCCGGCCAAGAAAGAAAGAAGAAAAAGAAAGAAAGAACTGGCTCTCAAGCCCCCAGCCGGAACACGAGTCGTTTGGTGGCTGACTCATGCTAGAGGGTGGTAGCTATCCAGGTGAACCCCTGGAGAAATAATAATAGTAATAATAAATAAATAATAAATAAATAACGCTTCACACTCATAGCCCCACACTAGGATTCCCTGTGTCGTGGGTGCCATGGACAACACACAAGACAAGGACATTCACACCCAGACCAAGAACAGAAATTCAAACTCATCATTCGAATTTCCGCCTCGCTGGGAATCGAACTCAGGACCCTTGGCGCGGCGATCCGGCATGGTAACCATTGCGCCACACGGGTCGTATTAATGGTATTAATTAACAATTAAAATCAATACTACTAATATAATCCCTCCGAGGGCCCTACCACCAGCGCGAGTGGGCCGGATTTAGTCGTCTTTTACGACACCCTTCCGGCGTGGGATTGGGGTTAGTATTCTAAGCCACCCCAATACGGCTGTATTTAATTTTAACAAAAAAATAACCGACTTCAAATGAAGTACATCCAATAAAAAAGAATCGTCAAAATCGGTTGGATATTGAGTTATTCGTCCATTTATCACGCACATACTTAATACAAATTTAAGACTTATATGCTTTTGACATGGATGCCATTGTCAGATCTCGATTAAATTTATGTGGGACCACACGACAAGCACCAGCTTGCGATTAAAATAAGAATCATCAAAATCGGTTCACCCAGTCCAAAGTTCTGAGGTAACAAACATAAAAAAAATCCAGTCGAATTCTCCTCATTTTTTTGAAGTCGGTTAATAATTGGAATAGTTAGCAGCGTGTACGTACAGACAGCAGAGCATAAAAATAAAAATTTTGAAAAACCCCCCCGTATCAGGCTACTGCAGCGCCCTCTGGTGGCCTACCGCCATAAAACATATAATTTTAAGCCCGCTCTTTAGTGATACCTTTTGAATGCAAAAAACTGCAATGAAATCGGCCCAGTAGTTTTCATAAAAACGGTAACATACATACATACAAACTAACAAACAAACAACCTCTAACCCCTAATGCATATACCGCCTTCGTTTCGTTCCGTCCGTTGTGGGTAAAAATTAGAAGGAAAAAAGGGATAGATACCCTATAGGAATAAAATAGGGCACAATTTATGCAGTATGAGTATTGGTAGAAATTATAATACATTTTTAGAATAAAAAATATTAAAATAATAAAAATAAATTAAAATATTCATATAATATCTTAAATTAAAATATTCATATAATATCTTAAATTAAAATAAATACTGCATGTCCTTTGGTTAACTAAAAACTAATGATCAACAACGCAAAGAAGTTTACGACTTCCTCAGAACCTACTTAATTACTTAACCATTTTAGTAAATTTTAACTAAATTTTAAGTAAAAAGTGCCAAACGTGTTAAGTGATAAGCCCTGCCCACCTACTTAACAGAAAAATAGAAAAATTTCTAAATTATTTGTTTACTTGTGTACTAAATTACTTAACTACTAAAATGTCCGTTTACACGTATTAATTCACTAAAAATTTAGTTAAATTTTAGTGAACTACTTATCTACTTAATACGTGTGACGGGACATAAGACGTATGTGTCGATTTGTGTTAAATGTTTTGTGATAAATTAGATTGCTTTTAATAAATTTTCCTTAAATTTTTATCATGTAAAAGTAATCCAAATATTATAGAAATACCGGTATTAATTAAATTGATATTTAAAGAAAATCTGGTTTGTAAAAGGTTCCAATACTTCTTATTGTCTCTTTTGTGTTGAATGTTTTGTGATAAATTGCTTTTAATAAATTTTCCTTAAATTTTTACCATGTAAAAGTAATCAAAATATTATAGAAATACCGGTATTAATTAAATTGATATTTAAAGAATTTAAAATACAAACTATTAAAATACTCAGTGTCGGCCATACTCAAATAATAAGCCCGATAAGAATGACTAATGTACCTACTCTGTGGTAAATAATAAATAAAGTGTATTACTTTAATCAGTAAATTCAATTAAACATTAAATCAAACATTTGGAGGAGCTTGTAAAAGTTTGGAGTCGTTGACTGTTTGTCGTGGTTCGGCAAATGTCGTATACAAAGTTACTCTATGGCAAGTGTGTAAATCGGCTTCTAGAGTTTGAAAAAAGAACGCGTCATCGCGGTTTCGGGACACACATTTTGTTCGAGATGTCTGTTCTATGTCATTATACTTCAATGATAAATCATCAGTAAATTAACTCCTCATAAAAAACATGTGCGTACCAATTTTATGCCATTAAATATATTACTATTATTATCCTCGGTGTATTATCAACTTTGTTACATTTTACAAATTACATATTTTCCGAGATGTGAGCATGTGTGCGAACCACGGAACACAGTGGTGCGAACCATAACCTAACTTCCTATCCATATTATTACTTGGCTTGTTTTCTTGGAAAATATACGTTATTTACTACATTTACACAGTGTAATTTGTTAATGGCTCCTTTCAATGTCTCCTTGTCTTTCCTTGTCTTATTTAGGTCGAAGAATTATGTATAAAACGCTTATAAAATTCTTTACGCATATATATGCACTGCAACGATATTTATAACTTGAAAGATAAACAAAACCTCTGCCCTCAGAGGTTTCTGTTTAACCATTGTTAAACCTAAATAGTAGAAGGAGTTCATGTTTGCATTACCGTCAGCCGTGAGTATATCCCCTCTCCTAGAATAAACTTACGACGTAAATAAAGATATTTAGAGGCTACGCTTCATAAAATCTGACAAATTCCTACATACTTTGTAATGAAACCCTGAAAAAACGAAAAGAAATACAGGTTCAGAGGTTTTATACATCTACTTATAGGCCGACGCTTCAGTAATCGTTTTATTAGAAGTTTATAAAAGCGGATATTTTAATTATATCCTGTTTTGTTCGGTATTTACGTCACGGATATGATATACTTAATTGTTATCGGTTGTTTGTTCGCAGACATTTGTCGTAATTTTTCGTTGGAACCCATTTAAGTAGGTATCTTAGTTTAGTTCTATACAATACTGCCGTTTGCTCTGAGATCAAAACTCGTGTTTTATACACGTTTTTTTACAAGCGCACATTTGGCGTTAAGCGTTAAAACAAATTCTTACATTACGAGTACTTTTGAACTTATTAGGCTTCAAAATTGTTTTTTTATATACCACCAAGCTTGCTCTCTGTCACTGTCCCTACTCATGTTGATGTAAGACCAACACCATCTAATTGATGATTTGACTCGTGGAAAACTACACCTGCTCTTTTAGAACTAAAATAATTTTCCATTGTTCTGAAAGGAATGCTGAAAATGACGTCACACTGACCAGAATCACGCTATCGAAGTTTTCAAAGATCACTAGTATATATCCATCAGCCCTTGAAGGTCCACTGCTGGACATAGGCCTCCCTAACTTACGCCACTCTGACCGGTCCTGAGGCTACTAAATCCAGCGGATGCCCGCTGTCTTCTTCAGGTCGTCAGTCCACCTGGTCGGGGGGCGGACGCTCCTTTTTCCAAGACGTGGGTGCCATTCGAGTTAGTTAGTTAGCCTTAATAGCCTAGCCTACCTGCAATCGATGAGTAACGCGTGGTCCTCCTGGCCCAGGGTGACGATGTACTGGTCCATGATGCCGCACGGCATGCCGGGGAACTCGTGCTCCGCTTTCTGGCACAGCTGGGCTTTCTTCACCGGACTGGGATCCAAATAAAATGAATTTCTTTATGTCGAACCCTCGGGGGAATAAAGGCATAATATTAAGGTGAAAATTGCAGTTTTACAGGAGAGGAGGAGGAGTTTTACGGAAGGGTGTCGTAAAAGGCGACTAAATCTGGCCCGCTGGTGGTAGGGATATTATGGGGTGGTAGGGGTTATTGGTAGTATTGATTTAAATTGTTAATTAATACCATTATTACTATTATTATTTCTCCAGAGGTTCGCCTGGATAGCTACCACCCTTGAGCATAAGTCAGCCGCCAAACGACTCGTCGTTTAGCCACTTACCATCAGGCTATTTCCATAAAAAAAGAGCAAAAAAATGACTTTGAAAATGAAAGTGAAAAATGTTTTATTGAATCATAAATTACATTAGACTCTAGTTGCAAGGGCCCCTGTACTAGGTGACCTAGGTGTAGATCTGTGTTACTGGATGCCTGCTCATCCACCAAGACGAAACAAAATGAAACAGTTCAACATGTTTTCTTTTTTTACGACTTACAAAAAAAGGTGTGTGTGTGCTGGTCTAAAAGTTTAATAGATATTATTTCCTATTCCCACTCACTCAACAGTGGTCCCAGTCAAGGCCTCGAGGAAGGTGAAGACAGCGACCTCTAGCGCGGCGCTGCTGGACACACCACCGCCAATCGGCACGTCCGACACCACCACAGCATCGAAACCTTTCACCTCACCTGTTTACAGACATCACATTCAGCACAGTTCCTTCACCTAAAAAATGATTAAAAAATGATTGAAAACGTGGTTTAGATACCATCCATCTCAGTCACGTCAACTTTCAAACAAACCGCAGCAAAATCAGACGCACATACACACACGCAGACATGACAAACTTATAACACACTAAGAAATCGCCCTCGCTTCGCTTCGCGAAAAATAGTTAAAAAAAAATTATAATATAACCTATGTCACCCGGGGATAGTGTAGCTTCCCAACAGTGAAAGAATTTTTCAAATCGGTTGGGTAGTTTCGGAGCCTATTCAATGCAAACAATCAAATCTTTCCTCTTTATATATTAGTATAGATATAGATTAACACCCCTCTTTTTGCTTGGGGAGTTAAAATAAGATTCATTTAGATAGATAAACAACGAACAAATTCAATTTCAATTCGTGATTTTTCCCAAATGCTTCTATAACCATATTTAAAAACCATTCTATAATAGGTAGGTACAATAGGTACTAAAATAATAAATAGGTAATAAAAAGTTTTTAGCGTTATTTATTTTCAATATTACTCACTTATCTTGATTCAACAATATTAAATTTCAAACAGAAACTAATTTATTTTATGCTGAAAATTAAATTGATCAGTTCACGGTAACTTAAATGTAAGCTCCCCTAGTGGTAGAGTACACTCCTTGGGAACCGATGAGCGCTGAGGTGGTACAAAACCATCTAATGTAAACCCGAAAATACTCATGCATTATGATGTGTCCTTTAATAAACTAGCTCGCTACCACCCTAGCTGTTACAATCAATCTTGTAATATGTAATGTTTTTAGAGAGGTTTCGTCATTGATATTAAAATCAGTATGTAAATCTTATTCAAATTAATCTTATAAATAAGTGTCAACGTGACTCCACGCCACTCCGCAGGCCTAAGGGCACCTTGCACCCTTAGCAACCAAATAAACTTGCTTCACCCCGTTTGTACTTAGTTGTGCGTAGTGACCCTATATCTACAATACATTGATAGGCTAGGGTACCTATTTCAAAACATTGATTGTAATTCTTAAAAAATTACGAATTACAAACATAACGCATAACGCATAACGTAACGGAGAAAGTTTGATTTTACTCATACCCTGGGCATATATCATAAGTAATATACATGTAATATAATATGAAAATCGATTCTTAAGGAGTTGATATATTAAATTTTAATCATACTAAGGCAATTTTTCTATTGTGAGAAAATAGCGCCTGTTGTCAATAAAATTAGCACTAGATAAGAATTTCGTAGTTCAAAAAGGTGAAAGATTACTTATAATTTTAAATTACTAAGATACTAAAATAACACGGTATTTTAGTAGATAAGTTGCTTAATTTTATCAATTTTTTACTGAATACCATTCTACAGAAATAATAGAGGATTCTTATAAAAATAAAAGACAACCCTAACAGACTCCGACTCAAATAAAGTGTATCTAAGTATTTATTTATCAAAGAGGTCTTTCCACTGTCACCGTGCTAAGATACGTTTTAGTTTTTCATTAACGTACGCTTACTTAAGACTTCAACTTTCAACCACCCTTTGGCCATAATATGTATTCTGTGCTTTAGGTAAATAATATTTCTCTATTTTATTATCCTTTATTTATTATTGCATTATTTCTTGTGAATATTTTTAATTGGAATATCGGTCTGTAAGTTCAAAGTAAAGGACGATAAGTACATAAATGAATGTGTTACGTAACTTTTGTTTTGTTGTCTCATGTCTGTCTATCATTGAAATTAATATGATACTGGATTACGTTAAAATTCATAAGTAATGTATGAGGTTCCGACTGCAACCGAGATCTTGTGACTGTATTAAATTGCGTGATGGAAACAGAGTAAAGCAACTTTGACGATCAACTCAGAGTCTCTTAACGGTTACTTAAATCGCTCCTTAGTACAGAATTTGTATTGTGACTACGTAAGTAAGTGTATGATCGAAGTTGTTACATTTCTTGAGTCCTGATGTATCTTACTGGACCGGTTGAGTTATAGGTCTTGTTTATCATGTATGTAATGTAGCCATGATAAGCTATGACATATTGTGCCCTTCAAGAATCTTAATACTTGGGTTGACTTTCAACCACTTCTTTAATTAAGGAACAATGCGATGAAGGGGTCACTTAAGGAAGACTATTGCCACATGATAGACCGCTTTGTCAATTAAAGGCTTACCAGGGAATAAAGCTACGACACCCTTGACATAGTTAGCCCAGGATGGCGATCCGGGCTTGAGGGGAGTCTTCAGGGGCGAGGGGAATTTGGCCAGCAACTCCTCGCCAGTAGCCAGCACTGACCGGACGTTGCAGTCCTCTGAGCCGTTGTAGGAACCCACGACCACTGTGAGAAATGGCAGAGCCTGTGGATAAGAACTTCTTTTACACAAGAAGTCCAAGAATCCATCTTCTTGAATATCTAAGAAGCACAGACTTAAAAAAAGAACCAGACGGAATGTTAACAATAAATTCAGTGAGGCACCCATAGTACCTAATACCAACTCCTCTATTCGTTCAAGTATGACACGCACACATTGACACCATGCTGTTATAATCGGCCGCCATTACCGCGTCGGACCGCACTAAAAATTACGCACACATGGTAAGCGGGCGGCGTCACTCTCGATAAGACAAGGTGACGTCCGGGTTTATTTTCACGTCAGTGCTAAGATGTCTCAATAATTTTCGCAAATGTGTGAAGTCTGGGTATTTGCATTTGGCATGCATGTGGCGAACTTTGGCCTAAGGACCTAACACCCTATATTTTGAAAGAAGTCTTGAAGCCAACAATGGTCGACACTGGGACATAAGGAAATCTTTTAACTCTAATTTGTTCCCAATAGCTTGTCATTTGTTCCTAAATTATCGACAGAGAAGTATCGCCAGTTCTTGATATTTATCAGATCATGCTATTTTGTAACTATGTGGCCAATTAACAATACGTTGATTGCCCCAGGAAATAGGTAATAAGTGGATCATTTGCTATTAATATCTGCGCAAGATGAACAGTATCGATTACCGAATCAATAGCTCGTGCGATTTTCGATGTTGTATGCGTGTATTTTATCTGTTACTAGCTGTCCCGGCGATCTTTGTAGCGCCTAACAAATCAATGTCATGTTTATTTATTTAAACTTTATTGCATTCATTCTTATCTTTGATTCATACACTGAATTACAATGGGCGGACTTAATGCCAAGTGGCATTTTCTACCAGTCAACCCTGGTGATGATGAAAAATTGTAGTAGGTACAAATCAATTTTAACTTAATGTTACTTTTAACTTTTAACTAAACGGTGTGTGTGCGACTCGAAATGAAAAATAATCACAGCACACTTTGGAGTTTTGCCATTAAAAGTTTTATATAGATTTCTAAATAATATTTATTTGGTAAAGAAAATAGCATTGTATATTCAATTTATCTGAGCGTTGATAGTTTAAAGAAGCGATCGAAACTAGCGATTGACTACCTATGCCTGTATTCTCCCACACTCCCACGTAAACAGTGGTTTATTCTAATTCTATTTCAATGCTGAAATTTAATCAAGAACAAACGGGATTATCTACTCATTAAAACATAGATAGGATAATTTTGTTGGAAATGTATGTCCCCAGATTGCAATAAAGACTCGATCGAAGCTATATGTGTTGGTTACTCACGTTTATTGCAACCGTTTATTCAAATGTGCAGTATTTATATCTATAGGAAATAGTTCTGCTGCTATTAGAAATATCGTTAAATAAATGCAATTGTTTTATCTTAAAGTATATTGAGATATTTCATAATAATACGGAAATTCTCCTTGGGTCATTAGTATTAGTATTAGTCTGTAGGTAAGTAAGATAAGGTATCTTTAATATTATAGAGACTATAGAGAAAGCTATTTGGGTTGTCCCATGACGGGCAAGCTGACCTATACACTATTTTAATACCAACGAGTAACTATCAATCAGTGGCGGATCTAGGATTTTTAGGGACTTGAACCGATTTTTATTTTGGGGGAGCTTTACGGACGATTCTCTAGGCTCATACCTGTGTCCGCGTGAATCTGTACTGCATCCATATAAAAAAACATAATATACAAACCACAGGCAAGACAAATCCCTCGCAGTAGTCAACATGTTCCCCGATGAGGTTGACGCGTCCCGGAGCGCACGCGCCGACGGTAGGCTCGTGACTGAAAGATGACACGAATGTCGCGCGCGCCTGCTGCACTAGCGCCGCCTCGCCCTTTGCTACAAGCTCGTTTGACATCTGAAAATCACGAGAACTAACGTCGCAATCTCGCAATCTACCCTCCAGTCAAACATTAAGTTTGACCACCTTTTCTACCAGTTGTCATCACCGTATGATAACATTTGCGGGTTAGCAAAGTTCTTCATTTCAGTACCTACCCCCATATTCTAAAATCAAAAAATGTTTAACGTAGGTAGGCTGGTTGTAAAACAATTTTCGTTTCTTTAATAGCAACGCGTCGATGAATTGTTAAAAAAATAAAAGGTTAACCTACCTACTTAGAAAAAATTGAAATACTCGTATAAAAATTCTATTATTGAATGCTTCTAAAAATCAGACAACAGAAAGGTAGAGGTTACGTTCAAATACATTATTCTATTATAGAATCTAAATACAATCTCAGTTACTTATAAGAAAAACAAAAATTCAGTAAATTTTCTGGAAAAAATATAATTTCTTAGCCGCAATATAAAAATCGCGAACAAATAGGATTTTTATAGGATAGAATTGTTTAGTATCATAAAATTCGCGGACAATGACGCAACATTCCACTAATCCACCGTACGGCACTTTTGATCTCGCAAACACCTGCAATATTCGCATAAAAATATAAAAAGTAACTATTACAATAGGCGCTGCTAAAAATATAATCATTTTCTCTATCAGCGTCATAATAAAATTATCAATTATATGGTTTGTTACTAATAAATAATAATAAACCAAAGTGTAGGTAGTGTGATTTTATGTGAACACGGCTTTATACTATCATCGACCTAACTAATCACTAATGACAATGTTTTGAGTACTCCGTCTTGTTATCAAGTCTCTGTGTATACAAATGTAAATACATGTATGTAGGTATAGGTATATAGATATTAATAGTGTAGTTTTTGGGCTAGTTTACGTGGTTTTACTATAATGATTTTTCTATGATATATTATAAAAACGAATGAATTCACAAATTAAAAATTTAGTACCCGGATGACCGAGCTTTGCTCGGTTTAGTGTTGCTTAACAACTGAAGTAGCTTCAGTGTCGCTACTCGCCAATAGATGTCAGGAAGAGTCTATTGTAGCAGTTTTTCATTGCCTGCATACTAAACTTCATGAAAATCGTTGGAGCCGTTTCCGAGATTCAGATAATATATCTTATATACAAGAATTGCTCGTTTAAAGGTATTAAATATCAAAAGATTTATTCAATTACCGATGAATATTCTTCACACAGAAATGTACTGGCAAAATACAACGTTCTTTTAACATTTAATCCATGCAATGATTAATTTATTGTAACTGTGAGTGAAAACAGTAGAAATAGGTATATTGTATTAGCAAGTGGAAGGTCATTGTCCAAACAAAAAAAAATATAAACTGTAGAAAAAAATACCTACATAGTCATGATCTCGCTAGATCAAAAAATAAATAATCCAACATTAATCTTTTTTAATACTATACATGATTGTTTGTCTAGCATTGGCTAGAAATCGAACTAAGAATTTGTTTTTGCGGCAGACCCTAGCAACTGTCATTAATAATTTCCCAAAAGAAACTTAAAGTTGCTTCAGCATTGAGATCATTGCAATTTTATATGTCCCAAGCACCCAACTAATTCTTTTCATAATTGCATCATTTATGTTTTAACCACTGGCGAAATTAACATCATACTTAATATTATAACAATCAGCTGTGAATTTTTATTAGTGAGATTACAGAAAGAACCGTGCAAATAGCTCGATTACTAGTTGATTAAAGGAAAATAAACAACATAACTAGAATCGTAGTTTCCAAGCAACGCATAGATAACGCGTTCTGTGTTACTGTGTTTTTATTTCCACTTCATCGCGTCACAAGTGAAGTGAAGGATAAAATGGTTAAGAGGCAACTAACCTTTTAGTTCGGAAGTGCAGTGAAAACGGTTGAGAGGATCATATGCGATGTAAAGTGTAAACTGTTGAGCGAGCGGTTAGCGCGACCCACACTAGCGATGTTACGAGATAGGGACGTTCATTCAAATATTAAGTATTAAGGCATGTTTACAATGTTACTATAATCCATATTTCTGACCAGGAAATTATGTTCGATTTTTCGAACATGTTCTTTTAGAATCGGGCACAGGACTGATTAGGAAAGTAGAGGGTGAGATTTGGTATTTACAGTTAATTTTGAGGAATGCATAATGCTAACATTTATGTTAAGTTATACATCAATTTAGACATCTATTGCTTACGTTTATACAATTACTTAAAGTCATGTCAAGTATGTAGGTACCTACATAATTATGTACTCTGTAACAAGAAAACGACGAATTACACTTTTGGTTGAAAACTATTATCATTATTATTTTTATTGTTTAAATTATTACGTAACTTTGACTACTAATATTTGAAGAGTAGATTTTTTTTATTAAGTTATGCAATAAATAAAGTAAAATAGCTTCTTCGGTCTACATAATGTTGAGAATATTGGTAATAGGAAAACAATTTTGCGAACCTTTATGTTTTATTCAGCAGTAGCGGCGTTAGGGTAGGGCGCAGTTGGGTGACCGCCCAGGGCGCCAGGTTGAAAGGGGCACCGCAGCTAGTCATAATGGAACCCTTATAGTTTCGTCATGTCTGTCCTTCCGTCAGTCCGCAGCATAGCGTCGAGACACTTAGTGCTGGAAAGCTGTAACTTAGCATGGATTTAAATATTTATTATTTTTGTATGGGTTTCAATGGCAGACAGTGGCGCCGTAGAAATCTCGCCCAGGACGCTGGTAGTGCTAAAACCGGCACTGTTATTCAGATTGGATAAAAAAGGAGTAATTTTACGTAAAGGAAAACTAAACTAAAGAAAAGACTCATAAAATATTGTGCCCAAAGTGTTATTAAGTCTGTTTCAATTAACTTTTTTTACCTACTAGTGGATTGAAAAAGAATTAAAGGAATAATTTTATGTAAAGAAAAACTAAAGAAAAGACTCATAAAATATTGTGCCCCAAGTGTTATAAGTCTGTTTCAATTAAATTTTTTTAACCTATTAGTGGATACCCGGCGTGTTCCACTACGCTAAAAACTTTTCTGACGAGATTGACAGATCCAACTCAAAGACACGGGGTCTTGTACCCAGTTTAATCCCCCGACACCATGCACGGCAGGACATTTCGACTTGCCTTTCTCTACCATACTTACCATCCTGCTAAAAAATTGACTGTGAAAACTTAATGTATTTTTGGTCAGAAATAATATTTATTGCTTTTAGTTCCTCTAATGTCTACGAGTGACACTTAATATATCACGTAAAACTACACTATGAAAGTCAATAATATCACATACTAAACCTCTTGGAGACGCCTAGCCGACATAGCCGGTACAGATCCAATCACAGGACTTCCATTTCACGATAAACTCAAGTACAACATAAAACAATAAAGACGATTGTGATAGCTTGGGAGCAATTTTATAGGTTCCACATGGAAACATGGAAGACAATAAAAAGTATATAGCTGGGTAGCTCTTAAAACTTTCATACGATGTTTATTTGTTTGTGCTATAAGATTAATTATATAAAACTATGAGAAACATGTATAGAACAGTTACTTCAGGCCGACCAAAATCTTGAATTGAAAGCAACACACTAGTTCCTAAGAAGTCGAAATTTAATTAAAATAAGCCTAGATGTGGTTCGTGTAATGATATAAGTAATAGTTTAATAACTAAATACAAAATTTTATAATGCGATTGTCGGAACAAAAAAAATTGTGACCGTGCTGGTCAACAGCGTTAAGGAGATCCCTTGTCTGGAAACTGGAAAAGTATTATTACCAGTCATGCTTATATTAAAAAATGTAGTGTCATCGGAACCATAGCAATATGCAAAATTTCAACTTCGTAGGATGAAAGGAAGTAGTTCTAATTCAGCGTGCAAGATTTGACCCATACTAACAGGGCAAGGTATAAAAAACCATTTAATTACACACATACAAACATATAAGATACGCGCGAAAAACATAACCATTTCTTGGTCGGGTAAAAAGTATAACATTCATCATGTTTTACTAATAGGTAGTACTGTTAAGTAGTTCGCTGCATTCTTGCTTAATAATGTATAGGCAGGTAGGTACTAGAAACCCACTCAGTTTATGACAACGAGAATTAGTTTGGTAACACCTATGTAGGTAGATAGGTAGGTATGTATTCCCAACAAAACTTAGGCATTTTCCCAGTTTCCATCATCAATGGTTTTAAAGAGTTCTAGAACAGTTGCTTTGCATGAAATAAATCACCACCAAAAACCGCAAAGCACAGTCACTACATTATGAAGTACGCTTTAGACCTCATCAATTACGAAAAGAGAGCCATACAGTGCAGTGAGGTTAATGGGTTAAAGGCAAAGACTCGTTGTAATCAACAGGAGTTTTGTTTTGTAGTTCTAATCGCTTCGAACGAAACCCTTCGTATAATTAAAGATTAAACGAACTTACCTGTATGTGAAGTTCTATCTTAATTATACGAAGGACTTCGTTCAAAGAGATAAAACAGTATAATATATTTTATATACAAGTATTATACTGTATTATATAGTCACCTTTACCTTGATCGACCTGTACAATTTCGGTGGTGTTCAATGGGAGTCACACACGTGATACAAAGTGGATTGAATAATCTTAAATTAAAATTTAAAAAAACCACCGACAGTTTTATTTACACTAAAGATAGCTAAGAACACTCTCGAATAAGTCACCTTTCAGAAAAAAAACTAGATCAAAATCGGTTCATCCGATTAAGAGCTACGATACATATACACAAGCACGTCAAACTTATACGAGTAACACCTCTCTTTATTCGTCGAGGGTTTAAAAATACGGGTTATTCCCATTTGTCCCTACCTCGTTTGTCACCACTGGTGACAAATGGGAATTTTTTTCCCATTTGTCCCCACTGGTGACAAATGGGAATAAAATCCTTCCCATTTGTCCCCACTGGTGACAAATGGGAATAAAATCCTTCCCATTTGTCCCCACTGGTGACAAATGGGAACAAAATCCTTCCCATTTGTCCCACTACATAGACCACTAATAAATTGATACGCCCTCAGTAGTGGCGATGCTAGAGCTGAATATATAGTAATGCTAATGTTTTTTTCGCGAATTATGATAAACAGATGATATATTGATTATTTAATGCAATTTTAACTTGGAAAACATATATTTTTAACCGACTACAAAAAAGGAGGAGGTTATCAATGTCGCGTATGTTTTTTTTATTTGTATGTTCACCGATTACTCTAAGATGGTACGACCAATTTGGACATTGTCATCCTAAAATAAAGATTTTTTTAAAGTGAAACTTTTATTACATCGTCTCAAACTTTTTGGTATGTGTGTCGCATGTCGCGTGACGGTCGGTTCTTAACTTATCGGTTCTCAGTAACGAAAGTACTTAGGATGACCTAGCTTTCAACATTTATCTGATTGAGTACGGGTGCTACTACATGATACATTCTGAAGGTCTGATGATGACCAGGTACATACTTATCGGTTCTCAGTAACGGAAGTACTTAGGATGACCTAGCTTTCAACATATCTGATTGAGTACGGGTGCTACTACATGATACATGCTGAAGGTCTGATGATGACCAGGTATACCACTTATGTTGCTATTTCTTGCTTTTGATAAACAACGACACAGCTAGTCAGTCCGAAAAACTGATCAACGAGGATGATGCCATTTTAATACCCTAAATCGAATATTTATCCAAAATTTTTTAGTTAAATGTCTACAATACGAAAAAAAGTTTGTTTGTTTCATTGCTTATAGACTTCAAGGCACTAATATTTGATAAAAAAAGATTGTGTGGTTTTATGAAACCACGGTATAAGTAAAACATTTTTTCGTATTGTAGACATTTAACTAAAAAATTTTGGATAAATATTCGATTTAGGGTATTAAAATGGCATCATCCTCGTTGATCGGTTTTTTGGACTGACTAGCTGTGTCGTTGTTTATCAAAAGCAAGAAATAGCAACATAAGTGGTATACCTGGTCATCATCAGACCTTCAGCATGTATCATGTAGTAGCACCCGTACTCAATCAGATATGTTGAAAGCTAGGTCATCCTAAGTACTTCCGTTACTGAGAACCGATAAGTATGTACCTGGTCATCATCAGACCTTCAGAATGTATCATGTAGTAGCACCCGTACTCAATCAGATAAATGTTGAAAGCTAGGTCATCCTAAGTACTTTCGTTACTGAGAACCGATAAGTTAAGAACCGACCGTCACGCGACATGCGACACACATACCAAAAAGTTTGAGACGATGTAATAAAAGTTTCACTTTAAAAAAATCTTTATTTTAGGATGACAATGTCCAAATTGGTCGTACCATCTTAGAGTAATCGGTGAACATACAAATAAAAAAAACATACGCGACATTGATAACCTCCTCCTTTTTTGTAGTCGGTTAAAAATATATGTTTTCCAAGTTAAAATTGCATTAAATAATCAATATATCATCTGTTTATCATAATTCGCGAAAAAAACATTAGCATTACTATATATTCAGCTCTAGCATCGCCACTACTGAGGGCGTATCAATTTATTAGTGGTCTATGTAGTGGGACAAATGGGAAGGATTTTGTTCCCATTTGTCACCAGTGGGGACAAATGGGAAGGATTTTATTCCCATTTGTCACCAGTGGGGACAAATGGGAAGGATTTTATTCCCATTTGTCACCAGTGGGGACAAATGGGAAAAAAATTCCCATTTGTCACCAGTGGTGACAAACGAGGTGGGGACAAATGGGAATAACCCAAAAATACGCACTTGACTAAATGATTTTGATTTTTTAAATCAAAGGACCAAGGGTCTCTAATGTGGCCAAATTCGTATGTAGTACAATACGTACTAGTACGTAGTCTAGTATATTAGTTCATTGTATCTAGTACTATTATATGCAGTAAGTTACAAAAAAGCAATTGTAATCACGCCCTAACCACAGGGTTCGTTATCGAGCGGGGAGCGGGTCAACTCATTGTTTATTGCCATTGTATCTGATAAAAGTTATCCGTAAAACTATAAAGCGTTGTAAACTAACAATGGGAATAATATTCGGCTTTTTATATGAAGATACCATATAGATATGGAATGAAAGGGAAAGACTTTAGGTCCATCTGATACAGATCATAAAAACAACATTAGCAATCAGAAATCCTAATGAAATTAATAATGCACCCCCGCTTTTGTTAATTATGTCAGTTGGTACCAGTGAGGACCACACCATCAAGTTTATTCTTTATTGTATAAGTAATACAATCAAGTTTATATTATACTAGCTGACCCGGCGAACTTCGTTTCACCTAACAGTCAAGGAATGTACTTTGTTTTTACTTTTAACTTTTATAGTTTTTGTGTGATTTACAAATCAGAGACCATTACATTCTTTGCAGTAAAATATACTCTTTAGCCATTTTCTAAGTGTATAAATGAACTACAGTGGGGTATCTTTCATCAGTTTTTTTTTTTCTTTTTTAATTTTTTTTAATATTATAAAAACCTTCCGTGGGCCCTAATATGTACATACAATAAAAAATACACTTGACAAGTGCGAGTTGAACTCGCTTGGAGAGGGTTCCGTACCTTGATTGTGTATTTACAGTTAATTTTCTATTTTACTTATTTTTGCCCTTTTAGAACTATAGACTTCATATCGGTTTTCCTGTAATATACATATAACTAAAGAACTATTTTCTGTATTTTTCTCAAAATTATAGCCTCAATAGTTACGGAGATAAGGGGGGAATATTCAATTTTCTTCTTTAATTTTCATTCTTTCTTGAATAATTTTAAAGCTATCCATTGTAGTGTATTATAGAATTATAACAAAATATATTTGAGATCTTTACAATAAGGCCTTTCATTTGACATGCCACACAATATAGTTTGCAAAACAGTTATTCTTTAATTTTGTTAAAAAAATTCAAAATTCATTTCTTTTATTTTTGTTCCTTCGTGTTTAGGTCACAAAATAATACCAAACAACTCATTTGGTCCAGTATTTTTGGAGAAAATTGGCTGTGAAGAGCGGTCGCGCAGATACACGAGTGATCCTATATGGCTTCAGTTTTTCGTTTTTTTCGCTCGGAACCCTAATTAATTGAAAAAACAAAAAACCCGACTGCATAAAATGAAATAAAAGAAATAAACGAGCCTAATAATTCAGAATGTTATGAAAAGTGATACAGAATGAACAACTACGAGTACACCATATAATAATTAACAGTCGGAACCCATTTAAATTTTACAGGGCTTTATATCCTAAATTTTTACTGAAAATGAAAAATTATGAGAGAAAAATCATTTTAAATACCTGTTCAACAATACTCCACGTGCCTTACATAGTTCGTTGATTTTTTTATTTTTTATTTGACATTATGCTGTATGGTGGTCGTTGTAATGAATTTTGATTATCGTCATTTCTTTCAAATTCTAATTCTAATTCAAAATAATTTATTCATATAAGTATCACTGATACACTTGTGCACGTCATTTTTTGGCTTTTAGGAAAGGTGGTTTGTCGTGAAGGAGAAGAAAAGCCTAAAGAAACTCCTCGGTACTCCTTTAGTAAAGTCAAGGTAAAGACGAATCGATTGACGTAAGAACCATCAAAATCGGTCAACACGCTTGGTCTCTATAACGCCACATAGGAACAAACACATACATAGACTGACAAACACATTACATTATTGTCGCGCTATTGGGTAAAACTGGATACGGTTACGGTATGCTGAGGGCTCATTCAACTTATGCCAAGGCGGGGCAAATCTGTTGGTTTAACCTACGCATAAGACACTTACAGAGATATCAGGAAACATTAGGTAACGGAATAGGTACCTAAATCTATTGACTGCTTCTATTCTGTATATATACAAAATCCAGGCGAGGGCGTCCCTACCACAGAATTATAGATATCTCTTTTTAGGGACGGTTTTTTAACCCTATGTAGGTAACTGTAGAAATGAATTAGGGCTTGAGAAGAACATTTTAAAATAGGTACCCGCCTTCATATCCAACCATATTTTAACAATTTTGTCCTTAAACTTTTAAAAATATCATTGACATTCTGCAAATTACTTTTTAAACTCACAAATACGTAGCGCAGACAGGTCGCTGTATTTTTATCTGCGAGATTAGAAAATTATATTTTAAGTCAACTGAGATTATCTAAAAACTAACAAAGGAAAATGCCTGTGGCATTCGTCAAGTACCTATCGAGGTCGTTTTGTTAAATAGTTACCTACAGTACAAGTATATTAGTTCATTGGTAGGTACTACATGTGGTTCCTACAAATATTATTATACCTACTTCGAAATATTATGTGGTTTCAAGATCAAAGGGTTTCAACCCAATAATGGCCCACTACAGAGCAGTGAGATTACTTTTTTTGCTATTGATGATATACTTTTTTTGATATTGATGAGATTGGCCTTTTTCAGTTAAAATTTACGATGTGTGTGCACCTTAACATTGCCACGTAATAATAGTTATCGAACTGACATTAATAATATAACCAATGACCTCTTCCGACAATGATAACGCGAACCAGTAAAAAAACTTTTTTGTACTTTTTTACAAACGGTTGTTATATTGTTGAAAGACCCATGTCGTCAAAGAGTGCTACTGCTTTATATTGACGACATTACAACCTAATTGGTGGTGACCGGTTCGATTCCCGACCGAGGCAGATATTATCGTTCGTTGCGTACCAGCGGCGACACAGGGACTCCTAGTGTGGTGTTGCTTTTTTAATTAATTACTGATGTGCGTTGAAATGCTACGAAACGTTTTAGGAGGCAATCAAGGAAGGGCCCACCTGACGTAGTGATTAAGTACTCTGTGCACCTGATGGTAAGTGGTTAAATCGCCTAATCATAGTATCGGATTAACAAGAACAAAAACAGAAGAATAGAATAGACTGGCAGAAATAGAAGTCCCGAAACTTCATAGAAATAATAAATTTATTATTTTCTTTTATTTAATAGAAGAGCGATAAATATTCACCGCCTGATCTGATACTGAATGTTACTTTCCTAAACATAATTATCTGCAGTTAAAATCAATATTTTTATTAAATAACAAAATATCCTTCATATAAGTAGTTTTTATTCATTTCCTATTAAACATTAAACCAGGTAACACCAAAATAAAAACCGAAAGGAAGTTTTAAAAAATATATTAAATAATATCTTCATACATTGATAATTTCACTTAAATAAAATAGACTATACAACTGTAGTTATACATTACTATACACTCAATTATACATGCAATATTTGCGGTTCTAACCGTAACCTGTCTATAGTTTCCTGCGGCATGCAGTACACAGGGTTAATAGGTTTTATTGTAGTGTTCCCTAGGAGAGAGAGCCCTGCGAGACCAAACAGGGTGTGGAAGGGGTCTGCGACGTTCCCTGGGCGGTCGCTGAAGCCCCCTGTCTCAGAGTCCTGGCACGCCAGAATAAATTGTTCTAGATTCTTCTTGTCCACCCAATGTATTCTGTTCAGCATTGACAAGGATGACATTACCCACCTGTAATAAACAATTGTATAACATGAAACAATGAAAGAAAGAGAGAAAGAAAGAAAGAAAACAAGACAAAGTATTTTTGTTGGGAACCATTAAATTAAAACAATATTACGATTATACTTGCTTACTTTGGTATAATAACCGTGTCAATGTATAAAAAATTTTGATTGAATTGAAATTGAAAAAATTTTGGCTCGTTTCAAAACACATTTGCCTGATATTTAAAAATGAATTCATGTTCTCATATTTAACTTATTTCAGACAAATTGTGATTTAATATCATAGGAGGTATGTTGTAACCATTTATAATAGCGGATTGCGGATTTGCGAATGTGTGAATTATAGTCAGCAATTAGTGTCACTGAAAAAATTCCAGTCAATCCAAAATCTAATTCAATTCCATTGAAGTATAATGGTATGTCATAGAACAGACATCTCGAACAAAATGTGTCTCGCCACGCCGAGAGGTTATATATTCAAAATTGAGCTCCCGTTCTCTTTTCAAAATCGAACAACTCCATTGAAAACTCATTGGAAAACATCGTATTCGTGGGGAGTTCTATACGTATTTTCCGACTTCCCTACATTTCACCAGTGTTGCCAGGTCCAAAACCGGATTACGGTAGATTCTTCCGTGGAATACCGTAGATTTTTATAAAATACGGTAAATTGTATGAGTTTTGAGGTTTTTTCCTATTAAATCAGATTTTTGTATGGGTCAAAATACGGTAAAATGTACTAAAACCACCAAAAAATTGTTACGGTAGATCAAAGCTGAATAACAAGCATTTTCCGACTTCCCGACATTTCACCAGTGTTGCCAGCTCCAAAAACTGGATTACGATAGATTCTAACGTACTAGTTCTACCGTAATTATGTGGTACCTGGCAACACTTCACCCATCTCACCAGGAGTAGCACAAGTCGGGCAGTTTCTCCGGTCTACCATTGAGCCCCCCACTGGGCAGCTGCCGCTCGCACAGCCACCACGCCAGCTCGTCCGCCTTCAGCGCGTCCATCCGCTTGCAGATGGACAGGGTACCCACGCAACAGTAGATCAGACCTGGATGTAAGTTGAAGGTGTAGGTGGACAAAATTACACCAGTAATGATACAATGGGCGGATGGACAGACCAGTTAAGCTGGCCATACACGATCAAGTTTACTTGTCAAGTTTGCAGTTTGACTTGATGCGGCATCCAGTTTGCATGAGATAGCTATATGGCCAGATAGCCATACCGTGGCCATAAACCTTCGAGTTTACTGGATGCCGTGTCAAGTCCGCTGCAAACTTGACCAGTATACTTGATCGTGTATGGCCAGTATTATGGACGAATTATCGATTGAGAATTTTTGTACGGTTTCTGCTATGATTTAACACTACCATTTCAGCCGCCAACGCGTCAGCGATACTTATAGTGTATTATCGGTAGCTCGTTTATTTGCAATTGATTTTGCATCGCTTCCCATTGTGTTATTCTTTAAGTTGTATTATACACATCAACAACTTTACTAATGAAAAATCGAGCGTCCAAAATAATCATGGTAGCGCTCAGCAATGCAGTGTTTGTGACACTAAGATAGACCATTGTTCAACCCAGGCGAATGGCTAATAGAGTTCTATTTTTAACCAACTTCAAAAGAAGAAGAAGTATTCAATTCAACTGTATTTTTTTTATGTTTGTTACCTCAGAACTTGCGACTGGGTGAACCGATTATGATGATTTTTTTTTAATCGAAAGAGGTGCTTGTCATGTGGTCCACATTTTAAGCGAAATCTCACGAGTAGGTTTTGAGTTATCCTTAATTTGGAAGTCGGTTATTTTTTGTCAAGAATTATTTTATGGAAAAAGCCGGCAACGTCAGCAACACCGAAAGTATCACTAATGTGTTGCTGGGAAAGAGCAAAGAAAAAAAATAAAAAACTGGCTCTCAAGCCCCTTGCCGGAAAACGACAAGTCGTTTGGCAGCTGACTGAAGCAAGAGGATGTAATAAAAAAATTCAATACATATACTAATGTAGCGTCCCTGTTCGGGCGCCAAATGTAATAAAAAAATTCAATATATATATACTAATGTAGCGTCCCTGTTTGGTACGCCAATTGTAATATGGTAGGTGCCAATTGTAATAAGTAATTGTCAAGGCTGGCTGAAGGGGCCAGTTCTAATGGAAAGGAAAAAAAACCGATGCCAAGGACATGCAAATAAAAATAAAGTAGGGCTCCGAGCTTACCGTGCGGGCCGGTGTTATGGGCGGTATGACCAGATATTTAAAGAAATACAAACAAAAGTAAAACAAATCGGGCGCCACTGGTCATAGTGCTTACCTGGTAGGGCTCGGGCGATAAATAGCCAACGGATATCAGGACTTTTAATCTCAAGGCAGGTTTTTGTCTTATTTAAGTGTGCTGAGTTGAGAGACTAATAAAAGAAAGAATGGTGAACAATACAGTTTATTCAGGTACACCAGGAAATAGAACAGCATCAAGTTACAAAATTAGCCAAGTAAAACTAAATGGATGCACCTCGTTAGAATTTTGTGACTCGCTTAGTATTACCACTAAATTAAAGTTAAACTAAATGTAACTTACAGGATATCTTCTTAACGGAGGTCGACCATCTATGAACACATACCGTCAGCCTCAAGATCACTGCAGTCAGCTCAGGTGTACTCCCAGGCACAAAGTCAAAGTTCACCCGGAGAAGGGTTTAATAATGGAAATCCCGGAGGCATTTAAAAGAAAATAAAAAAAAACATCCAATGAAAAATTGAATCTTTACGGAAAACTCTTATGGAAACATCACTGAGCCACTGGAAAGCTCTCACTAAGGAAACCACTGAAAGTGTTAATATCAGGAAAGTATTTCTAGCATAATACTTAAGTAATACCGGAAAATTACTGAAAAGTACTTGTCATTCACTGAAATATTGAAACCGTTACTGAAAGTATTCTTAAAGTAGTACTGAAAAGCACTTTACTGAAAGTTCTACTGAAAATATTAGGTTCTTACTGAAAGTATTCTTAAAGTAGTACGGAAAGTCCTACTGAAACTATTACCAAAATAGCACTGAAATATTGAAACCGTTACTGAAAATATTAGGTTCTTACTGAAAGTATTTATAATACTTAAATAATAAGTACCGAAAAGTACTATATACCGAAAGGTATAACCGAAAAACCGAAAATATTTCCAGAATAATACTGAAAGCTGAAACAATAAAAATAACCTTTATTAGTAGATTGTCGAAATTAACCAAATTTTATTTTGAAAAATATAAGTTTTATTAAACTCACCGCGATTATCGCGCTTTCAGTTTGAAAATTAAAGATAGCAGCGTCCCGCCAAGCCGCGTAGAAGAAAGCCTAAAGAAAATTTAAAAGTTTTTAAGAAAATATGCATGACGCAATCCATTCGAAATGGCGTGTTCTCAAAATATTAAACACTTACCGGAAATAAAGCATTATTGCGGGGTTTTAATATTCAATAAATGTTACAAAACCCATCAGGGTATTCTGTTTAAATTTCCAGGCCAGATGGCCTTGGATATATAAATAAACAAAATCGATCACAATTTTTGATCTGCCATGGTGATGGCGAAAAAAGACGAAAAGCAAGTTGTCAACATTGACGTTTCAGACAGAAGGTTTTCCGGAGTCTACGGCTGCGTTCAAGAATGCGCTAACAGAAATGGATCCATAGATGTCACTTACAATATCGTAAAGCCCTATGTATTTATATTTAAAATAAAAGAAAACTAAGTAAAATTAATTGTTTTATTCAAATACACCACTTTCGAATATATTAAATTATTTAAATCCAATTTATGTTATTATTTTATTAAATTTTAATCCATCCAATTTAGATACTCCTAACCACAGACAAATGAAATGAATTATTAATCTGTGATACAAATACACAGATCAACTAAATATTACTTTAAATGCAACATTGGCCACAGATAGCAAATAAATCACTGTTCCATGGGCAATGTTGTCCGAAATAAACTAATTTACGAATTAAATTTAGTAACGGGCTAAGTATCGCCAATTAGCACGTTACATTTTCCCCCTTCTAGGAGAAAGAAAATTTTTGAACTGAAGGTTCTAAAATTTTCGCCTAAAAAATTACCTACTACTAAGAAGCAAATTTAGAAGACATACCATTGTTCACCAAAATAAAAGTAAACAAAACTACCAAAAGGAATGAAATATTCAAAAGAATAGGACAACATGCTGCAAGAATAAATACTGAAGATCTGTATAATAGCTCGCATGTATCCTAAACAAGAGATAACCTAAACAAATGAGAACCTTGGAACTGGTCTACAACTGACCTTTCCGATGAGCCAACTAGCCGCGAAAATGTGAACCAAGTTCCTAAGTAAAATTGAAAACTAATTACCTAAACAGAAGATTTTGAAACTGGTCTACTACTGACTTTCCCGATTAGCCAACTAGCCGCGAAAAAGTGAACCGAGTCTCCAAGCAAAATTTAGATAACAAGTAAAATATAAACCAAGCAAAATCTAAATTAGTTACACAAGTGTGTAGTAAAAGTACAATTAATAAGGTTGGTATGCAACTGGTACAGTGTGTACATTCAAGCACCTCACTGACGAACCATCCCTAATAAAACAAAAGTCTATGTGGAAAACATAGCAAAGCAAGAGAGTTCAAAATCTATGTAGAAACATAGCAAAACAAAGTTCAAAACTATGTGGAAAACATAGCGAAGCAAAAACGTTCAAAGGAAAAAAAAAACTATGTGGAAAACATAGTCAAACAAAAGAATTCAAAACTATGGGGAAAACATAGTAAAGCAAAAAAATAGATATCTAGATCAGTCTGCAACTGATTGATGCAATGGGCAAGTTGCCTTGCGTCAACGAACTGACCAAGAAACAAGTAATGACAAAGTCAAAAACCAACAATTATAAAATAACAAAGTCAAAGACCAAATGCAAAAGGCAAAGTCAAAATTTACCAAAGCAAAAAGAACAAAAATCTCTGGGTTAGTATGCACCTGATCGAAGTGATGGACCATTTGTCTCACATCGACGAACTACTCCAGGGATAAACAAAAGTACACCTCAGGTGAGATGACAAAAAAACAAAACGAGTACCTAAGAATACTCAAAAGTGATTCGAAAGAACCAAAACAAAAGAATCACTGGTCTAGTATGCAACTGGTAAACACGAAGACTTTCGCCCCGCATCAACGAACTAAACACAGCGAAACAAAGCTGCACATCTGGAAAAGATGACAGAAAAACAACATTCCGGCGGAAAACCGAAATATGAAAATTCAGGTGAATCTTCAAGACAAAGCAAAGAGTGTGTGTCAGGTGACATCACCAAAGAGTGTGTGTAGAACACCAAAGTCAGCTTCTTGACCTAAGAATCAAGAAGTAAATGGTAAGTGCGCAGAAGTCACATCCGGGAACGGACACAAGGTCGCCTAAACTAGGACTAAAACTACCCTTAGAATTAGTTAGACTAAAGAAACATGCACCAACAAGATAACCTAGGTAGGTCATAAATAAGTCTACACACAACAAAAATAAAAACCCCCCCAAGAAGGTTAAAGGCAAAAGCAAAACAAAATAAAATAAAACAAAACTTGGGGTAAAATAAAATTACTAAACAAGAGCAAAGTAGAATAAAATAGGAGTCCTTACGACATTAAGCTGCACATTATCCTTCTATGATTTTGAAAGTCTAAATGATTTCTAATAATGGTGAGTATTCATGGACCAAGATGTTAACCATGCAAGAAGATCAAGAAATAAGAATGTAATCCTAGGTCCCTAGCATACATCACACTTACAGTGGGGAAACTCACATACATCATCTCATACCTCTTCATTCACATCCCCTACTACCCAAGAAAACAAACTACAACTTCTTACTCAACAAAATTTATGAAAGCCGAAAAATTACTAAATTTTAAGAATATCTTTAACATGATATTTACCAACAGTGTTCTTAGACAAATCCTTTAAAACATATACATTGTCAGAAACCTTCTCCACAATTTTACATTTTATAAACTTAGGTGCTAATTTAGAAGAAAAATAGTGAGCAGCGTTGGATTGTACGAAGTTTCTTCTCCACACAATATCACCAACATCGTAAGAAATAGCTTTTCGCTTAGAATTATAATAAAGAGCATTTTTCCTATAAGACTTGGCCAGGTGGTCAACAGTCTTCCTAAAAATATCCTCCAGTGAAGAGAGAAGTTGAGAATAACCAGAACGATCCTCAATAGTAATTTCTGAAGGGTCAGAAATAGAGCTAAACTTATAAAGAGCACCATCCAAATAAATCTCCCTACCAAACATCAAAAAGTTAGGAGTGTATCCAGTAACCAAATTAACAGTACCGTTGATAGCGGCTTGAATATGAGGCAAAAACCTCGACCATGTTCTGTGATCTGTGTCAACATAACACGATATACAAGTTTCAATTGTCTTATTGAATCTTTCTACAGGATTGTTTTGAGGTGTGTAAAGTGTATTATAAAATAATTTTGGTATATTATAATCGCTTATGAAATCTCTGAACATTTTTGAAATAAACTGCCTACCGTTATCACAAATTAGTATTTTAGGACAACCAAATTTTAAAAATATTTCCTTTTCCAAAATTTTAATAATTGATCTAGTCGTAGCTTGATAAAGTGGAAATATCCAACAATATTTAGAAAATACATCTACTATTGACAAAATATTAATATGACCTGAATATGATTTAGGTAACGGTCCAATAATATCGATAGACAACATTGTCATAGGTCGATCAACTAATTTAGGATTGGTCATTAAACCCAATGGTGAAGATGTTGAATGTTTATATGCCTTACAAGTATCACAGTTATTAATGTATTCCTTAACATCATTAAACATTTTTGACCAAAAATAATGTGTTTTTAATTTCTCAATTGTCTTGTGGATCCCGAAATGAGCGGAGTTTACATCATCATGATTGTTACGAATGGTATCCAAAACATGTTCTCTAGGTACAACAATTTTCCAAGCTAAATTTTGTCTTAAAGAATATTTAGGTTTAACGAACTTAAACAAAATGTCATCTTCTACTTTAAACGTTTTATATTTTGAAGGAAATTTTTGACAATCAGTAAACATTTTTCTATACCAAGGATCATCAATATCATCTGGACATGCACTAATAGCCGAAATATCAATCCTGGACAAAGCGTCAGGTACTGTATGATTTTTACCCTTTTTATGAACTACATTAAATTTATACTGCGACAAACGAGCTGCCCATCTGGCTAATCTACCAGAAGGATTTGCTAAATTCATCAACCATTTTAAACTAGCATGATCAGTAACTACTGTAAATTCAGTGCCTTCGATATAAGGACGAAAATGTTCTATTGATAACAAAACAGCTAATAATTCTCTCTCCGTTACACTATAATTTTTCTCACATTTAGATAATAATTTGGAAAAATAAGCTACAGGATGTGATTGACCTTCATCATCGTCTTGCATCAATGCACTACCTACTGCAAAGCCACTAGCGTCACAATGAATAGAAAATGGTTTATTAAAATCAGGACATCTAAGCACAGGTGCTGTAATTAAAGCATTTTTAAGATATTGAAAAGATTCTTCAGCCTGATCATTCCAAACAAATTTAACCTTAACGTTTCTTTTACCACCAATTAATTTAGTTAAAGGAGCAACATAATCAGAGAAATTTGGAATAAATCTACGATAATATGAGCACATACCAATAAAACTACGAACATTTTTAGCAGATCTAGGTGTTGGAAAGTTCTTAATAACCTCTAATTTATCAGGATCCGTATGAAGTCCATCCTTGTCCACAACATACCCTAAATATTTAAGTTTCTCTTTACAAAATTCAGATTTAGTCAAATTAATAGTTAAGCCAGAATCTTTTAATCTGTTATATACTTTTTCTAAAAGGTTTAAATGACTTTCGAAGTCTTTTGATACTAAAATAAGGTCATCTAAAAAGCAAAATAATTTATCATCAAACTCTGGACCGAAAAGTTTATCAGCAAGCCTTTGTAATTCTGCGGGAGCATTTGTTACACCAAATGGCATCCTTACGAATTCAAATAAGCCTCTGCCAGGAACAACGAAAGCAGTTTTCTCTCTAGAAGATTCCTCCAACATAATTTGGTAGAATGCTTTAGAAAGATCAATGGAAGAAAGAAAGCGTGCGTCTCTAAGATTTACCAAAATTCTAGAAATATAGGGGAGTGGATATGAATCTTTAACAGTTACTGAATTTAACTTACGTGAATCTAAACAAACTCGAAGCGTACCATCTTTCTTTGTCACCAGAACTAAAGGACTGCTCCATGGTGATTTAGAGGGTTGGATAATACCTTCAGACAACATTTTATCAATTTCGACATTTAATTCTTTCAAACGAGCAGGACTTAAAGGATAATATCTCTGTTTAATAGGTTCTCCAACTGTAATAATCTTATGCTGTACCAAATCAGTTTTACCTAAACCTTTGTGTTCATATGAAATATTCTCAAATTTTGAAGTAATTTCGTCTAAACGTTGACGTTCATCCAAAGTTAAACCAGATGCAGGTATAATTGAAGCTATCTCAAAAGGTTTACCATCAGAATTCACAAAAGAAATTTCTTTACTTAATTTAGAAAATATGTCAAATTTAATCCAAAAATCCATGCCGAGAATAACATCAATGGCTATCGACGGTATGATATCAAATCTACACAATCTAACACGTTTAGCACATTTAATAGGTAATTCAATATAACCAATAATATCTTGCAGCTTACCATCAGCAGTAGTAGCAGATGAAGTAATCTTATTCAAAGTAAAACCCATATCTAAGAAAACTAAGTGAGAATCGTTGCCTAATACATTCATTTGTGCACCGCTGTCTAATAATCCCAAAAATTCACGACCCTTAACTGTAAAACACATATAAGGACGTTTATCAGTATTCCTACAAAGTGTAGCCACTTGAGCTTCAATAAAATTTTCTTTAGTATCAGTAGAAGGTTTAATATCTTTATGAGTTTCAAATTCCGTTGTAAGCCGATCGCTTTTATTCGAAAGTTGGCTACAACGGAGCCTTACCCGTTTTTTTTGATCGCAGGTATCCGTCAGAGAAGAAACATTTTTAGAAGAATTGCACTTGTCACAATTTTTTGTAAGAACATCAGGTTTCCCACATTTAAAACATTTAATACCAACAAACTTCTTACATTCCTTGTAACTATGTCCAAAAGATTTACACTTATGACAAAAAACTGTAATTTGATTACTCGCAGGATAGGTAATAGGTTTGAGTTCCCTTTTAATATAATTTGTACCAAAAGAATTGTGTTTATGTAATCTAAAAGATTCAATTTCCCTACTTAACTGAATGAGTTCATCAAGTGATAAAACACACCTACCAATTAAATGAAATGAGTACTCAGGCAACATGTTGTGTTTAATAATGTCTAATAGTGTATGTTCCAATAAAGGTGTACGCAATTTTGCAGAAAGATCCATGACATCAATAATAAATTCACTCAAAGTTTCATTTGGTTTTTGTTTCCTGTTCCTAATTTCCTGTTCTAAATGGAAATAATAATCCCTAGGTAAAAAGAAATCCAACAACTCAGTTTGGAATTGTGACCAACTCAATATAGTATCCTTCCTACCTCTGTACCATTTCAACGCAATACCAGAAAGCAGCACCGGCAAAGCCAACAAACACTGGAAGTCTGTATATCCTTTAACTGGTTTCAACTCATCAATCCTTTGCAGAAACTCCAGAGGGCAAGAACGACCATCAAATGTTATACCCAATTTAGAAAAATCAAAATGTTTTTGATGATAATGATTGTTCACAATTGGATGTAATGAATTTGTTTCATTAGATTGTAATCCTCTGTTCGAAGGTGGTGAATTTGTTACATTGTCAAGTAAGTTCACAAACTGTGAATAATTCTGCGACTGAGACTGAGGTACATCCGCAACAACATTCTGTTTATCAGAGTTATTCTCTGCAGATACTATGTTATCATCCATGTTAACAACCAATAATATTCTAATATTATGTATAAAACAACAATATTACTTCTACTTGTACTCAAAGTTAACTTTACAATAGATATCAACTAATATCTTTATATGCAATTACTATTCTTAACAATTCCAACAATATCAAGTTATATTTAAGAAAACTAAGTTTATTAAGAAACAAAGTGAACTTTTTAATGATAATTAATGACAAATGAACACTTTAGTAACTGTTGTTTATGTTTCAAATGCAATTTATAGTTGTTATTTAACAATTACTCAAAAGTATGTTATATTTTATTATTACTGAAGAGGAAGATTATAATTACTTATTTATTGCAATATAATCTTTCTCTAATATGAAGTTACTATAATATTACTGTAATCAAGTATATACTACTTTAGACAATTACTAATTTGTGTAGAATAATGTATTGTGCATTATTGTTCTATTACTTACTATTGTTCTATTATATTGACAAGTTTAACTAGCAATAAACAACTTATTGTTAGTTAATGTTATTATATTATATGAATAGGCCTCAAAACATAGATTCTAGATGTTACTTTACTATTGAAAACTTTGTATGTTATATTTCTATATTGACACAAAACAAAAGTATTGCACAGGTGTGCAACAAAGAAAAAAGTAATAAACTAAGTATATATCAAAACAAAGTATTGCCTAAAGAAACTGCAATACCAACAATTCACAGAACATGTCATAAACAGGGGAATACAAAAAAAAATGTACACTTCCTAACAGTTTATTTTCAAGCTAAGTACAATATAAGTCAGATAAACTAAGTGAGTCACAGCAAGCAATGTCAACTCAAAACTCAACCACACATTATATTAAATAAGAAAGTATCAAGTTCCTGTTCGCAGGTCGCCAAATGTAATAAAAAATATTAATATACATATACTAATGTAGCGTCCCTGTTCGGGCGCCAAATGTAATAAAAAAATTCAATATATATATACTAATGTAGCGTCCCTGTTTGGTACGCCAATTGTAATATGGTAGGTGCCAATTGTAATAAGTAATTGTCAAGGCTGGCTGAAGGGGCCAGTTCTAATGGAAAGGAAAAAAAACCGATGCCAAGGACATGCAAATAAAAATAAAGTAGGGCTCCGAGCTTACCGTGCGGGCCGGTGTTATGGGCGGTATGACCAGATATTTAAAGAAATACAAACAAAAGTAAAACAAATCGGGCGCCACTGGTCATAGTGCTTACCTGGTAGGGCTCGGGCGATAAATAGCCAACGGATATCAGGACTTTTAATCTCAAGGCAGGTTTTTGTCTTATTTAAGTGTGCTGAGTTGAGAGACTAATAAAAGAAAGAATGGTGAACAATACAGTTTATTCAGGTACACCAGGAAATAGAACAGCATCAAGTTACAAAATTAGCCAAGTAAAACTAAATGGATGCACCTCGTTAGAATTTTGTGACTCGCTTAGTATTACCACTAAATTAAAGTTAAACTAAATGTAACTTACAGGATATCTTCTTAACGGAGGTCGACCATCTATGAACACATACCGTCAGCCTCAAGATCACTGCAGTCAGCTCAGGTGTACTCCCAGGCACAAAGTCAAAGTTCACCCGGAGAAGGGTTTAATAATGGAAATCCCGGAGGCATTTAAAAGAAAATAAAAAAAAACATCCAATGAAAAATTGAATCTTTACGGAAAACTCTTATGGAAACATCACTGAGCCACTGGAAAGCTCTCACTAAGGAAACCACTGAAAGTGTTAATATCAGGAAAGTATTTCTAGCATAATACTTAAGTAATACCGGAAAATTACTGAAAAGTACTTGTCATTCACTGAAATATTGAAACCGTTACTGAAAGTATTCTTAAAGTAGTACTGAAAAGCACTTTACTGAAAGTTCTACTGAAAATATTAGGTTCTTACTGAAAGTATTCTTAAAGTAGTACGGAAAGTCCTACTGAAACTATTACCAAAATAGCACTGAAATATTGAAACCGTTACTGAAAATATTAGGTTCTTACTGAAAGTATTTATAATACTTAAATAATAAGTACCGAAAAGTACTATATACCGAAAGGTATAACCGAAAAACCGAAAATATTTCCAGAATAATACTGAAAGCTGAAACAATAAAAATAACCTTTATTAGTAGATTGTCGAAATTAACCAAATTTTATTTTGAAAAATATAAGTTTTATTAAACTCACCGCGATTATCGCGCTTTCAGTTTGAAAATTAAAGATAGCAGCGTCCCGCCAAGCCGCGTAGAAGAAAGCCTAAAGAAAATTTAAAAGTTTTTAAGAAAATATGCATGACGCAATCCATTCGAAATGGCGTGTTCTCAAAATATTAAACACTTACCGGAAATAAAGCATTATTGCGGGGTTTTAATATTCAATAAATGTTACAAAACCCATCAGGGTATTCTGTTTAAATTTCCAGGCCAGATGGCCTTGGATATATAAATAAACAAAATCGATCACAATTTTTGATCTGCCATGGTGATGGCGAAAAAAGACGAAAAGCAAGTTGTCAACATTGACGTTTCAGACAGAAGGTTTTCCGGAGTCTACGGCTGCGTTCAAGAATGCGCTAACAGAAATGGATCCATAGATGTCACTTACAATATCGTAAAGCCCTATGTATTTATATTTAAAATAAAAGAAAACTAAGTAAAATTAATTGTTTTATTCAAATACACCACTTTCGAATATATTAAATTATTTAAATCCAATTTATGTTATTATTTTATTAAATTTTAATCCATCCAATTTAGATACTCCTAACCACAGACAAATGAAATGAATTATTAATCTGTGATACAAATACACAGATCAACTAAATATTACTTTAAATGCAACATTGGCCACAGATAGCAAATAAATCACTGTTCCATGGGCAATGTTGTCCGAAATAAACTAATTTACGAATTAAATTTAGTAACGGGCTAAGTATCGCCAATTAGCACGTTACAAGGAGTTTTTTAAAACCTAAATGATAGCACTATCACATACCAGCATGGCTCTCAGAGCCAGGTTTAGACCCGAACCCTCCGTCGAAGTTCATGCAGCCCAGCACGAAGTCCACTGCCTTGCCCACGTCCACCGCGTCCAGCCGCTGCAGCAGCGATAGGGTCATCACAGCGCAGAATGTGAACCGAGTGTCCACTTCACCCCATTTGTCACCTGCAACAAATTTTTTAAATATTGGGGTTAGTATTCTAAGCCGCCCCAATACGGCTAAAATTACCTATTTTAAGTTAAAGCTAGCTAACTTAAGAATGAATAACACTTCACACTCATAGCCCCAAATTACGATTCCCTGTGTCGTCAGTGCCATGGACAACAAACAGAGATAAGAACTTTCACTCCCAGACAGAGAACAGAAATTCAAACTCATCATGTTGGGAATCGAACCCAGGACCCTTGGTGTGGCGATCTAGCATGGTAACCACCAGGTTGTCTGGTATTTTGACATATTATCTCTCTAGAGATTCCTGATTGTATAACTTGCTTTAAATTGTTACCGAAGAAGCTGCCATCTTCCTGCTGCAGTGATTTAACATACTTCACAATGCCCTCCACGTCTATTGCATCTAATCTGTCAAACATTGTAAGCACCTGTAAATCAACATACAAGTATATTTACTGTATTATAAAAATAGCCTTACTATTATACAAAACTGGTCTATTTGGTCTGAAATGCTGTTAGTTGATTTTTTTTTATTCTAACACCATTTCGCAAAGGTGCTTTGGCAAAGAGGAAAAATAAAAAAATATAAATAAAAAGGACACAAAATCAGAATGTATGTAAGTGATGCGCACAACAACAGATATTGACAAAATAAATGCACACCAAAAGACTGTGGCCACAATAACACAATAACCATTTTCCATCGTTTTTTTGTAAATTGTAATTTTGTACTCAACTCCAACCTGATGGTAAATGACGATGTAGTCTTGGTAATCTGTACCTTGTGAACTTGTGTATTTATAAAATATATTTGTTATCCAAAAATACATTTTAGTACCAACCTGTACTGCACTCAGAGTATAAAGTATATGGGGATCATGGCCATTACTGGGACACATGCCCCCACTCTCACTGTCCTGGCACGATGATATGAATTCAATTATCTCTTCCTTTGGCATTCTGAAAAGTATCAACAACTTTTTTGTTTTTGGCTGAGCGTATTTACGCCAATGCCATGAATGAAAAAAAAACTTTTTTGTGGTTACAGAATTAAATTGTCATGAACAAAAAAAATGTTTTTATGTAAAAATGGATAGGACTTATACCTAAATCAAGACCATAATGTACTAATCTATTTCTGCCTACATTAACTACTTGTATAATTTTTGCAGAACAGCTAAACAAATCACCACAACAGAAATTGATAAACTATAATTAATGAGATACATAAAACATAAAATAATAGTTAGATTCACAGACCAAAGGGTCATTCTACTGTGATACGAAACACACCTTGAAGACTGGTTCATTATCTCCATTGCCGTGAGGGCCCAGTAGACTCCAGACATTCGAAGGTACTCTGTCATGCAGTATTCATAATCATCCTTGTTGAGGCCATAGCCTGATAGATAATCGGAATGTTTCTGAAGAAGCAAGGACTTCGGACAATCCTCTGAAAGCACGACGTCTTTGGTATTAAAAGACATTCTAAGACTAGTAAAAACAATTTACAAAGGATTTACAATTTACTACTAAGCGATATAAAGGCACTATTTATAATTCTCTATTTTGTTTTATTGTTATTCATAAAATTTTGTATGAGATAATTTTGTAAAAATTAATAATGAATGACATTTTAAGATTTTATTGACATGACGTTACGTTAATTTGACATTGACATTTGACAAGTTTACTGACTGTCTGTTATATTCACAGAGTACCTACTTATTTCAGTTTGACAGTTTTGTTGACCACAGATATGAACATGTTGCACACAGTCTGTGTGACACAGAAGAAGTCGGTCCCTCATTCATGAATTTTATTGTAGAAGAAGTTGTCACTTGTCATTGTCACTGTCAGTTCTCTTACCAGCTTATATGTAAACATAACCTCTCTGCAATCAGTTAATATTTACTTTCTCATAATGTTTTAAATGAAAATCATAAATGACGCCGTTGCATTTAATTCAGTTATATATTTTCAGTGTTTGTATTAATATTTTTACGTTGTTTGCGTATTTTGTATGTTATACTGATTTGTGGATTTCAAATTTTCAAAGTAAATTACAGCGCGAATATGATTATATTATCGGTGAGTCTTGTTTTAAACATTATTTAAAGGGTAAAGGGCAGACCTAGAGAATACTCCACCACGCTCCATTGAGTATTGGTAGAGGAATTAATAATAATGTTATATGTTATAATAAATATCAAAAACCTTTGCAGTTGGATCAGGAACAGCAGGCTCTCTCATTGCTCATCGCCTGGCAACAGAGACCAACCATACGTTCATAGTGCTGGAAGCGGGAAGCAGGAGTCATCCGCTGCTGGAAACACCGGTACTAGGACCCCTGCTGCACGGCTCAGTGTACGACTGGCAGTTTGAGACCGTGCCACAAGAAAATGCATGCCTTGCCATGGTGGATAATGTGAGTAGTTTGAATGTTTGTGTAGATAGGATGTTTATTTAAAAGACAGGTAATTAAAGCACATAAGAATTATGTCATTATCATATGATACTTCTTTTAAAGTTAATCTTAGCAAGTTTTAATTATCTGATATACATATGATATTTTAAATCAATTAAGTAAATATAAAAAGTTATTGTATGAATTTAAATGTAAAACCTGATAAATAGGCAGGATTTACTGGCCTATGATAATATTGTTTATGAGATTTAAATCCATTAGTATATTAATTTAAAATTAAACAGTATTTTGGTATAATGTCAGATGTATATTTCCCCTTTCAGAAATGCAAACAGACTCAGGGTAGAATAGTTGGAGGATCTTCAAAACTCAACAACATGATACATGTGAGAGGAAATATATCACATTATGTCGACTGGTTTCAAGGTAAATTGAAGGAAAGGGACATCGAAAGACAATTTGATTTATTAGAAAATAAGTATTTTCATTTAAATAATAATAATTTCAAAAGTGAGCTCAGTGATACCATTTTGAAAGCTGCCAATGAATTAGGGTATTTAACGATAAGTGAAAAATTTCAAGAAGGGTTTATGATACCTAAAGTAACACAGAAAGATGGTAGAAGATGGACCACTTCGGACAATTTAGATATTTCCCAACACTTAGCAACTAATAATATTGTTGAAAAATTGTTAATTGTAAATAATAAATGTGTTGGACTAAGGTTGTACAATTCAAATGGATATAAAGAATTGTATGCTAAGAAAGGAGTGATTCTTTCTGCAGGGGCTTTTAACTCGCCAAAAATTCTCCAGCTCTCAGGTATAGGGCCTTCAAAACTACTTAAATCTCTTAAGATACCCGTAATCAAAGATTTGCCTGTAGGTAAGAATTTACAAGACCATATTGGGTCTGGACTAGATCTAGTACTCTTTAATACATCTTTGTCAATTGGTCCATTGAATATGTTAAATCCATATAATATATATGAATACTTTGTTAATCACAGAGGTCCTTTCACATCAACAGGCTGTGAAGTTATTGGGTTTTTAAGCACCAAAAACAATACAACACCGGACTTACAATTCATGGTATTGCCAGTAGGAATATCATCAGATCGGGGTAGCCATTTAAGAAAAAGTCTTGCTTTAAAAAATAATGTATGGGACAATTACTTTGCTAAATTATTTAACAAACATGCATCAACTATCTTTGCTACAATTTTACACCCAAAGAGCAAAGGAGAAGTTTACATTGCCAGCAAAGATCCCCATCAGAAGCCAATGATTGATCCTAAGTATTTGACAGATGCTAATGATGTAAAAATATTAGTCAGTGGATTTAAATTGGTTAAAAAGTTTATTGAAACAAATGCAATGAAACGGTTAGGAGCTCATATAAATACAATACCATTCCCTGGATGTGAAAAGCATACCATATTCTCAAATTCGTATTGGAAGTGTTACATAAGACATTTAACCCTAACAAGTTACCATCCTGTCGGAACTTGTTCCATGGGGTTGAGAGAATCTGCAGACGCAGTAGTAGATTCTTTTTTCAGAGTGATAGGGATAGAAAATTTGTTTGTAGTGGATAGCTCAGTGCTGCCAACATTGCCGAGTGGTAATATCAATACTGCGGTTGCAATGATGGCCAGTGTGTTCTTCGATACGAATATCAAATCAGCACATGGTATGTCTATGGAAACAGAACATGGTTTATGTTACAAACATAATGTGTTTTTAAATACTTGCTTCAAAATTAGTTAAAATTTTGTAGAATAAAGTTACCATTACAAAACAGGTACAAGAACCAAAAATATACTAAGATATATCATTGTAAATAAGCGTCATTAAATACCTTTAATTTAAGTATCAAATTAATGTCTTATTTTTAAATAGTTAATAAGTACTCCTGTATATTTATAACAGGCTTAAGTGAAACATAGATACCTAAGTGGGTAATTGTACTGGGTAGAGGTTGTCTACATTAAAAAATATACATATTTCATTATTACAACCTAGGTATAAGTAGAAATATTTATTTTTATTTATTTAATATAGCATGTTTCCTTAATATTGCCACTTACATATTATAAAACACATACAAAGCGCCCCCACGTTATTTTAAAAGTAGACAATCTCTACCTAAAGTCCTAAATTATAGTACTTACCTAATTATAAAAGTTCCTACTGCACCATGGCACATTGAAGTAGCCTAAAGGTCGTAGCTCATCTACACGACACCGCTCCCACCCAACCAAAGTATGAGAATTCAAATATAAACTTAAAATCGTGCTCTGTAGGTGCACTTTACAGTAACAATAAAAATTATCAGCCCGCGCGCGGGAAACAAGCTTACCGCAACCTTGCCACTCAATAGTTGCATCTACAGAGCACGGTTTAAAGTTTATATTTGAATTCTCATACTTTGGTTGGGTGGGAGCGGTGTCGTTTAGATGGGCTACGACCTTTAGCCTATTCCTATTAATTTACTTAGCTACGGATCTATTTTGTAGGTATATTACCCGCCAACTTTAATTTGAATAGTCTTATACTAGCCATACACGATCGAGTATACTTATCAAGTTAGCAGCAGACTTGACGCAGCACCCAATAAACTATACGGTGTATGGCACGTTATGGGCCTATGGCTATCTGGCCATATAACTATCTCATGCAAACTGGATGCCACATCAAGTCAAACTGCAAACTTGACAAGTACTTACACTTGATCGTGTATGGCCAGCTTTACACATACAGGGTAGGTAGATAACATAAATAAAACGTGTAAGTATTATTCTAACATTTTAATGTTTTTATTTACCTTTACAAATTACACTGGTATTGCATATAATTATAAAGTATTTTGAGCCTTATGTCCACAACGCGGCAACTACAGTAAATACAAAATTGTTGAAACTATTTTTAAACTACGAATCCATATTCCGACCTGAGACAGACAGAGACATTTGCATTCACAATGAGACTAGACAATAATATACGTACACCAGTTCCTGAATTACTTATTAGTAAGTACATACCACGAACATCGACTTTATTCCAATCTTTCCGAGAAACTACCTTATAATCAACATTATTTTTTTACTTTGAAAAGCGACTCAAAGCCTCAGAAAAAACAATAAATGTTGGTTGTCACATTTCTGGGCACTGAATCGAACGACCTTATTATTCCTGGTTTAAAAACAGATAGGTAACTAACCTATTCATCTAAGTTTTAGATTCGCAACACAAAAACAAAAAATGCAAAGTGGCCATTTTAAGTATTTTTTTAATATTTTTAACATAATATGGGTAATTCTCATGAAATTCCAAAATTCTTGTCCTTGGAAATTATATAAAAATCCAACAAAGAAATGGATGTTACTAATATTTCTATACAATCTACATAACTATACCTAAAGGTTTCACATAAGATTTTAGAGCTGTATAAATAAATAAATAAAAATGCATAACCTTAATATTCTTAACATCATTCCCTCACTGTGTCCCAAGTCCCAATTTTATTTACTTTTATTTACCAAAAAAGCACAAAAATCATTCGAATCATATTCAAATAGGTTGGATTGTTTAAAAATAGTATGAATTCATGGGAAAACCGAAATTATCGTTTTAAAGTAAAAAAACGTGTTAAAAATTTTAATATTTACATGTGTCCCACAAAAATAAATCATTCCCTCACACTATTACTGGCAGTTGAATTATGAATGCATTTTAAATAAAATACGAACGCTACCATTAGTTTTTGAAAGTTGGCACTAATGTCAATTTATCAAAATGGCGAATTTTCTGTGATTGTGTTCGGGTGTGCCCTGCAAAAAGATTTTATTAATTTTATGGTTAAATTACATTTTTGATCGTCATTTCATCACATTCTAAAAAAACAAAAGGTAAGTACTTTAACTGATTATAAGTTGCACAGATAAGATGGCTTTTGGGAGTAATTTCCTTGAGCAGAAAAATCGTTTTAAAAATAAGGTTATGTCACGAGTTCTTTACAGTTATTCTTTATTTCGTCATTCCCTCACCATCATTCCCTCATAAAAATTTATGGTGAGGGAATGATGATATATGAGGGAATGATTTTTGGGCGGGCTTACTGGCTTTTTTTTATTGTTTTCTTTTATTAATTCCTGAATTTATTGCTGCAATATTGTTGTAGTTTAAAAAATGTCAAGAAAAAAGAACATAGGCAAGGAAGAAGCTAAATTAAAAAAGCAAGAATATGACCGAAAGCGCAGGGAAAAAATGAAAGCTGATCCTGTAACACTTGAAATATTTCGCGAAAAAGAAAGAATTAAATACCTAAAAAAAAAGAAAAAAGTCAAGTAAAACCTATATCCGCAATGAGTTCCCGAGAAAAAAGGCAAAAAAGGAAAAACTGAAAGAAAAATAGCCAAACATATTAACAAAACAGAAAAATAACAAAACAGTGAAAGTAAGAAAGAATTTAGCAAGACTGTTAGATGAGACACCACCTCCTAGCCCAGGACCTATGCAAAATAATGATGAATTAAGAAATCTGGCAGTTAATCGGAGAAGGAAGGAGAATTCTGAACCAGGCCATGGCAAAGGTGCTCCTGATGGCGTAGGTGGCACATTAAAAAGAACTGTAAAAGCGGTGGCTGAAGGCAAGGATATCGTAAATTTGAAATCTCTCAAAGAAATTTTGTTGGCAAGATGTTCTTCAATAAAGCTATTTGAAGTTACCACTGCTAATATTGCGATGATGGAAGACTTAGTCAAAAAGTCAACCATCATTGCTGCATTTCGTGGAACCCAGAAAATTCATCAATTTGTCTTCAGTAATGATGTCTTGAGAAAGCCACTTAAGTTACAGATTTTGTTTTGTTGATTTTCATACTAAACATTTATTTTATTTATGAGAAGAAAGTTTAAAAAAGTAGTAAAAGTTTTTCTGTTGTTAAAAATGCTGTTAGATGAATCTTTAAGTTAGCAAGGATTTTGTTGTCATTGTTATTTAACTAAGTGCCATAATAAATAGAAATAAGTTTAAATTAGAGTTATGCCAAAGAGCTGCAATAATTTTGTGATTTCCTGGAATTACTCATTGATCTTGTATAAGAACAAAATTTCATTTAATAAAAAGATTTCTTTGAAATTAAACTAATTTTATTTAAAAAGCTTCATGACTTTCTGTAATTATCATTCCCTCACTTTGATTTTTTAAATATCCTCATAACTTTCATAAATCGCGATAATTTTTGGGACCACTACATAATTAAATTCTAGTTAACTTAGTACTACCAAATTCACATAAAATAAATATCAAATAATTTCAAATTTTTTTGTCATTTTAAGATAGCCGAATTTCGGAATTTCGTGAAAATTACCCATATACAGGTACATACCTATTACTTATGTTAAAAATATTAACATAATTATAGTTTTTTTTCGTGAAACGATGTAAGAAATAAATAATAATAATAAATAACGCTTCACACTCATAGCCCCACATTAGGATTCCCTGTGTCGTGGGTGCCATGGACAACACACAAGACAAGGATACTCACACCCAGACCGAGAACAGAAATACAAACTCGTCATTCAAATTTCCGCCTCGTTGCGAATCGAACCCAGGACCCTTGGCGCGGCGATCCGACATAGTAGCCATTGCGTCACACGGGTCGCCAATTAAAAAATGACACTCAACAAAGCACAATAAGTATTAGGTCTGTGTCTGTAAAGTAGGTACTTAAACAAAATGCTTGATTAAAAATATAATAATTATGTAGTAACTTAACATAATATTATCAAAAATATTTCTACAAATAATACCTAAATGAAATTTAATCATTGAATTCAATACAAAAATTACAAAACAAAATTAGTTGCACTGATTCACAAAACCTACTTTCTTATTTAATATTTTTTTCACTTTCTATATTAACTCTAATTCTAAAAATAATAGTACACTAAACTGACTAGAATACCTAGATACATAACAATATTTTTTGTGTATTCACACTTATATACTACCAAATTTCAAATTATATGAGAATAAGCTGTGGAAGCGTACACATATTAAAATAACATAATTATCTTACATTGAGGGTGCATTCCACTTGACGCTTACAACGATCAAAATAATCCTATGAAACGCACCCTGAATCAAACAATTCTTTAGAATAACATAAAATTAAAGTTTTTTCGCGTGGAAAAGCTATTTGTCTATGGAATCGTTACGACAATCTACGTCGATTAAAAAAAGCTACTTAAACATGTGCTTAACAAATTCAAAAGGATAGAAATTCTACAATTTTTCTCAAGTGCACATATTTTTTTTATTTAATACTTTGTGAAAGAAAACAATTTTGTATTAAAATCTATTGTATTACGTAATATAAATTATTTAGCATTTTTGTGCCTCATTTTACCTAAGACATTGAACATAGGGCATGTACTTTTATAGCACAGAGTTAAGGCACAATAGAGAAACTTAAATAAATTGATTGACTTTAAACATCAACATGGAAAATATAAAACTAAAAAAAAAATTATAACTATGTTTTTAATTATTTATTTTTATAGCAGTCACCTCATTCTAGGAGAAACAAAGGATGAACGACAGCTTTTTCTTTTAATGACTGTTAATAAAACTGTCTACCAGACATTTTATTAGTAACAAAGGTATTATTCATACGGACGGAAACAATTTATAATAAATTATCTATTAATTTTAAGTTTTACTTTTTTATTTCTAACTGCAATAGGTATATTTATTCGCATTGCACGTCTTAAGCATTACATTTTAATAAAACCATTATTGAAAGAAATAGTATTATTTTTGTACTAATAAAATGGTTTGGTTGATTGCTTTAAAAATATAATTAGATATTTTAAATCAAAACTACACTTTAAAAAATATAAGTAGTTTAAGTAATTAGTGTCTTTGACAAACCTACACAATATCAATTAAATATTAATAGAAAGAATTAAATTATTTTATTAATAAACTAGTTAAGAGGTAAATAAAATGTTTACCTTTATTTGTGCTGAGCAATTTATTCACACATGCAGCAACTGCACACAATAATACTGGACGGAATGTCTGATAATCAGCTACAATCTATTTGAATAACTACAATACATTCGAATTACATTTTTATTCTACCAATAAATATTATTTACATAAATGTTTTATCTTTATTTATCTTTGAGACAAAAAATACACAGAAAGGATAAGACTAGACTAGGGTGGTTCAACTATCATGATCTATTTTATATCGATGTGTTACATAAAGAGTCTATCTGTGTCTAAATTATTTTATATTTCTCAAGACTACTTTGTAATTTCGATAATACTTATATTTTTGATATTCTTTGCTGATTTATAATTTGTGTAGGGTCTATTTAAAAATGTTATTTAATACTACAAATAATGAGCAAATGTTTTCACAAAAGACTGACAAAAACTTTTGTAAGCCAATGAATACATGTTTTTTTATATTATCGATAGTTACATAACATGCATGTACCTTATTCAAAACAAGTGTGAGCTTTTTGTAATATAGTTTTTACTTATTTATTCTGAGCAGTTTTGAGCAAATTATATTTAGTGAAATATTTTACTGAATTTATTAATACTGTTTAATTCCATTACGATAATAACAGTTAGATAACTATACTTGTGCAGGAATAGTCAAATATTATAGACATGGTTTCAACCCATTTTTAATGGCCCACAAGTCCCAAAACTGGGCACGGATCTCTCCTCTTGAGGAGGTCTAGAGTCTCCACAACGCTGCTCCAGTGCGGAGTGGCGGATTATAGACATTGCGACTAAACTAATGAAGGTTATTGCTTTCGCATTCGGCGAAGTAACACTTTGTTTTTCACCTATATAAAATAATACTTAATATTCTTAACTCTATAATACTACAGTTTCTAGGATATAAACACGAGTTTTACTCTACAATGTAGACACAAGAACAATGACTAAATTTCCACACAATAATATCTTATTATTTTGCTGCTATTTTCTCCACAATATTCAAAATTACAAAAAATATTATCTCCAACAAACAAACCAGTTTGCAAACATTGTGTTATATGTTGTGGTATGCCACAACGAAGAGAGTTTAAATAGAATTATCTTCTCTTCAATAAAGAATCAAGTTGAATATATTGCGTAAAACCATACAAATGTCATCTCCAACAACTGAATCACGTCACAAAGAAGAGAGTTTTAAATGATTTATCTCATCTCATTACTTGAATGATTTTTATCAAAAAAATCACCAAAACCCAAATTAGGTACTAGTTTATGACCAAGTTGTACGAAAACTTGTTTCTAAGAATTTCACCTGTAAGGACGGTTTCATTTATTTCACCTGTAAGGACGGTTTTATTAATTTCACCTGTAAGGACGGTTTCATTTATTTCACCTGTAAGGACGGTTTCATTAATTTTAATCCCCTAGATCGTGATAATCTAGTTACAATAAAATGACAACTTACTTGAAACACGAGTCGAGATAGTTATCCAACATATCTAGTTGGAGATCAGCCCAGTCCGTAGGCGTGAGGAGAAGAGAGGATAGATCGTCCTCAGGGATAAGAGGGGGAGGCACTGCCGGTTCCACTATGACGTTCGCTCCAATGTTCGTATCTATATCCATACCTAACGGCTGGAAATTTAACTCTGGTAAATGCAGAGTCACCGGTTCACCAATATCCGCACTAGTTACAATTTCAGTATTAATCTGGGGTATATTTGCAACAGCTATCTTTTCTTCTTCGACTGCCTTGGTTTCGTTCGGAGAATTTTTCTTTTTCTTATGAGATCTGTTGGATAGACGCTTTGTGCCTTCTAAGTGGCCAAGATCTAACTTCCAGAAGCCGCCTTTACCTGGTTCGTGCTTTGAGCGAGCTTCTTTTACAAAAACTTTGTTCAGCGATAAATTGTGCCGTATCGAATTCTGTAACACGAATAAATAGATATAAATAAGGCAACATTGCATTGTAAAGTTAGCGTTTCAACGGTACTTTGTTCTTATACAGTACTGAGTTTATTATTCACGAAGATGGTTAAGGCATTTATCCATAATTTAGTCGTTGATAGGGGACTTGTCTGCCGTGGAGTACCGGGTTCGATTACGGATCATGAGGAACTTTATTACAGATTAATGTTCATCCAATCTATGGGTGTTTGTCATTGTCACCAATAGTAGCCATACACGATCAAGTATACTTGTCAAGTTTGCAGCGGACTTAGCGCGGCATCCAGTAAATTTGACGGTGTATGGCCACGGTTTGGCTATCTGACCATAAAGCTATCTCATGCAAACTCGATGCCGCATTAGTAGTGCAGTCATTGAAGCGAAAAATACGGTGTTACCTCCGATTTTTTTTACTGTGAACCGATTTGCATGAAATTTTGGAATTAGGCTTAGCTAACCCTTAACTTCAAAAGTGAAAATAATCTGAACTGCGCAAATTATTTTTAAGGGGTGTAAACAACCCCTTAATGGAAAAATTAACATTGAGCCATTTTATCGCTAGAAAACATGTGTAATAGTAAGTTTTGAAATTGTAAAGTGTTTTCTAACACAATTACCTCATATTAAAATCATTTTCAAGCCCTTGAAATTCTTACAACCCTTGCTAACAACCCCTAAATTAAAAAAATCACAAAAAATTACTTTGGTATGACATAAAAAGATGTAAGTAAGTATTATTTTGTTCTTTATAATAATAGTCAAATTTTTAACCCCCTTTCAACCCTTAAAAACAACCCCTTGATAAAAAATTGTCAATTTTTTTTTGATTAAATGAAAAGGATTTAAATATTATTCTACACTCTCGAAAGTGATTATCATAATCTTCAACTTTGCTACCCTTAAAACTACCCCTAAATTAAAACAGTAAATATATATGATTACATATTTAAAAATAATTTAATTATAGAGTAAAAAATTGTCATTTATTGAATAAAATATTTACAAATTACATATGTATTCATGCCTACGTTTCCAAAATAATGAGCCATATTATGTATATATATACACCTTACAATAGTTTTGGGTCTCTATTATACTGCGTACTTTCACATTGCTCCAAATATTCACACTCCGAAATTTTCAGTTACTAAGTAGAAAAAAATATGATAAGTTTTTGGACCATAACTCCTTCAATTTTCATGCTATCACAATTTATAACAAACCATTTTAAAGGTAATTAACAGAGCTACAACATCCTTTATTGCAATATATAGTAAAAAACCTTTTTTTTAAACGGTGAAGGGTTAAAGGGCTTAAGAGAGACTGTGATTGCGCTGCCGCGCGCTCTTTAAACAATCATATCTCCGTCAATTTTTGTTTGACAGAAATAAAAAAAAAACCAAATTGTTCGTCAGAAAAATACCTAAATTTTTCATCCCTACACTTTTTTACGTATCTGTCGTCATTTTTGAGATATTATGAAAAAAAGGTGTTTTTTTTGTAAATTTGAAATTTATTTATTTTTTTAAATCTTGATTTTTTTTTAAAATATGTGTCCTGAAGCAGCCAAACTGATACAATCTATCAAACTCTTCATAATAAAGTTATTTCTAGGCGGAATACGATTAATTTTCATTTTGGCGGAAATGGCACTTATGAAACCCATTGATTTAAAAGAAAAAATATTAAATGGTCTTCTTATTTTCAATACAGCTCACTTATTTTACGTGCAAAAGACCTTTAACAGTGCTCATTTTAAAGCTTATTTCAAGCACTACAAAAACTTTCTTTATGGCAGAATGCATAAAATGCATCTGTTCGCCGCTAGATGGCATTGAACACATAGATTAAATTTCAGACAAAATAAAAAACGGCTTTGATCTTCAATATCTAGCTTAATATTGCACTTAGAATGATTTAAAAAAAACTAAATAGTTCGTTTTTTTATCTGCTACAATTTTGGTTCTTATAAAATTTTCGATAAAACATATATTTTTGGAGATATTTGCAAAAGACCGATGAAAAACGTGAAAAAATTGCGATTTTTCAATTGCCAATAACTTGAAAAGTATTGGGTTTTTCGAAAAACTTTATAGGTGATTTTTTGCTTAAAATTAGCCCTTCTATCGATATCCGAGGTTATTTTGAAAAAAAAAATGTCCACCCCCGAGAAGGGGTGGCAACCACCCCCAGGGTGAGTGCGGAGTTTAAATCATTTTCACTTTTGAAGTTAAGGGTAAGATGAACTTAATTCCAAAATTTCACGCAAATCGGTTCACAGTAAAAAAATTCGGAGCAATAATGCTTCAATGACTGCACTATAGGTCAAACTGCAAACTTGACAAGTACACTTGATCGTGTATGGTCAGCTTTGCAGTACCTACATGGAATGCCACTAATACGATTGTGTGCTTTACTCCTGAAAATACATTTAATTCCGAATATAATATCGTTAATCTACTTAAAAAGCCTATCCTCTATTTCATTATAAGAGAAACAGCGATCTGTAATCTTAGTAAACCATTTGATCACCCCAATTCCACATGTAATTCAATTAGATGATATCTTATCTTATGTTTACAGATTAGCGTTATTAAAATCCGATCATAACAAAGCTACTACCGATATAATTGATAACTCACCTGCCATGTGGGGTCTGCCTTCCTGTAGTATTTGAAATTGTCCCTAATCCAGGCGTAGATAGCGGATAGAGTCATCTTATCGTTATTGTACCTCATGGCCATACAAATTAAGGTACTATAAGAATACGGCGGCTTCTTTTCACTGTTGCTCTGGTATTCCTCCTTGTTCTCCATAAAATCCTTCTGGCACTTTGCTATTGTTTGGTTAAACTTTTGCAACCTCGTGTTAACTGGAGGTTGAGCCTTGACTTGAGGGTTCGGAGACATTGGCGGAATCGGGAACTGCGGCAGAGCCATAATGTTCGTTATATTCTGCAGCCATGTCAGGTTCGTCAAATCAGTCTCCGGTTCATCTACGATAATCTTCTCTGGCTTGTGTTTCACTTGGGCTTTTCGGGAAGATTCCGTAATTTGCACTGAATTCACTGTTTCCACTGGCGTTTGGTTTATGACAATATCATCTAAGTTTTGTGCGTACACTTCGGGTTGCTCGTAGACGTATTCGATTTCCACCGTGTGCGAAGATTCCGGCACCGTATGGTCTACGGTATAGAAGCTGCCGCATTGTTCTCCTGAATCACCGTAGAGGTTCAAAAGAGACGCATCCAGCATCTCGCCGGACGCCGGTGACAGACCCGAGGTTATGTGCATCGCGGCCACCTACATCCCTGCAAGCGACAAAGAAACTGATGAGTCACGATTGAAACGATGATTCAGCAGCTCTGATGCGTCATGCCTTCAGTAAATTCGGAAATGGAGCTGGTGCACTGGTTTTTGGATTCGAATTCGAGTTAATATAGGATTGTGGTGGGTTACCTGAGCGGTGATGGCGAAGATGGTGCGGTAAGATGCCGGAGTGCGATCGATCGAGTGGCGAGCGGCGCGCGGCCGCTGTGACGTCGCGACGGTCAGCCCCCCGCGCGGGCGGTGGTGGTGGTGGCGTGGTGCGTATGTGCGCGCGTGCCGGCGGCGCGGTCGGTTGTGCGGCTGTGGGCAGGTGCGCGGTCCCCATTGTGCCGGTGAACAGGTGGTGTCGACCGATCGATATTTTTCCGGCGGCAAAACGCCATACGGCCGCGCGGCCGGCCCGCATCCACGATAGCTCCGGACAATTAGTCACGGTTATCGAAGGTCTAGCGGACGTTATCGTTTCGCCAGGTCTCTGCTGCGGGTACTTCCTCGAGTTAATTAGCTACATGTCTTGACGATTGTTTTCTTACTTGGCAAAAAAGCATTTGTGATAGACAAAGCATTTGTCATGACACCATTTTGTTATTATAATAGATAGGTATTTACCTGGTTTTTGCGAGAATTCATGGATAACATAAAACTGAAGCCTTCTAGAACCTATTTGCCAAATCTGACTTTGCCTTTTTTGCCTTTACCTGAACCTTAATTCATATTAGGTAAGTAACATACACATGCAGACAGAAGGGAGTAACGTGAACTATTTGTCAGGTACAATTAAAAAAAATCTTATCAATAAAAATAATGTGTGTTGCTGCAGATCTAATAAAATCGTTTGTCTGTCATAGACAGAAACATTTCTTGAAAATCTTAAAATTCATAATTTTATCCTATCTCTAGAACTTTGGGAAAATTCACATCTGAAATCTAAGAATAACAAAGGAAAATGTGCGCGATACTAGGTAGATAACTATCTTAATTAACTAGTATACCTAACTAGGTACTCAAGTCTAAACTGGTTGATTTTCATCAAAAAAAATATGATACGCATATAGGACGGTAGTTTCTAGTAGTTTCGCATTAGTTACATACCTACAACCAGTTAAATACTAACATCGGCTATCAAATTAAAAGTTAAAACCTATGCACGTGAACTTTCGCGTGAAAAATAACAGTCATTCCATTAGGTGGCTATTTCAATATAACGATGACTTCACTCCATCGATTTTATATCAGGTCATTTGTCCAGTGTAAACAAGCGCCTTTTGCACCCTCTCCAAATTAATTGAGCATTAAAGCAAGTGGGTCAAACACAAAATCAATGACTCGTGAGATCTTAAAAATAAAACATGTTATATTTTTTTGAAAATCAGCCTTTAATTGTAAAGTAATATCTAGCTATTCTTAATCATATTGACATAGATCAGTCTTTCATATTTTCTCAGAAAATCACAATTTTATTTTTTTATGGCCACAGAAAAGATCTAATTGTCTACAGGTAATAACATTATCCTCACTTTAGTAATCAATCAACTATAATTTGTTTACAGAACTTGGACAAAACTGCTGAAAATATGCGTTACATAACATCAATGTCAAAAAATTATGAAAAATTAATTTATTTTAGATAATAAAAAATAATTCACAATTGTCCACAGATTGGATAACTTTCCTGTAGAAATTTTACAGCAAAGAACTAAACGTCTACAGAAAATAACATAATCCTCATTTACGTTATCAATTTATGATAAACTAGCTTTTACCCGCGACTTCGTCCGCGAGAATTTAGAATTGAATCATTCTAAAATGTTTTGGTTAGGATGTTTGTCAAAAAAAAATCAAAAATCAAAAATTTGTGAATTTATCACGTAATAATGGCAGAATGGAAATAAATGAAATTCGGCACACATATAAACTTAACATTCTGCTTTTCATCACAAAAATGGACGTCGTTGATGTCGACAACATGTTTATTATTTTGCGTCCTAGCAAGTTGCTAATGATTAAAAAAAATCTGTGAGAAATAAGCATGTCGCGAGAAATAAGTTAAGTGGCAGGCTTCTTTAAGGGCTGCCCAAATAGGCACATCATCGACACCAGTAATATGCTCATTATTTGGCATCCCAGTGAACTGCTAAGGGGTCATAAAAAATAGTGAACGTCATGAGTAATAAGTTTATTGGCAGGCTAGCTTGAGAGCTGCTGTAACGCCGGAACAGTCAGGTAAACGACGCTAGCAACATGCTCATTATTTGATGTCCCAGCGAGCTGCTAAAACTGTAGATGAAACAGAATCACGGAGACGGGTTGTTGCTAGAGTATGATGCAAGTTCCAATTCGCGAGTCTCAATAGCCACAGACGTCTAAAAAGGGACAAAATTAATAAAGCCTTTAAATTTTGCGATGCGCAGGAAATAAAAGACCACACCGTAGAAAAAGAATGAAAGCGAAAGGATTGACACTAGGGCTTGAATATCGGAATCTCGGAATCTCGTAATATCGGAATCTCGGACCGTTTGATCCGATAATACAATTCCGATACTGAATGGTCCGATATCGTAATATCGGAATCAGTATTTTTTTTGTATTTGAATTCAAAAAAATAGATTTTAATATCAGGCCTTTACCTTTGTAATTGGAGACTTTATAACCAGTATTTTTAGATTTAATTATCTGTGTAGTGGCGTACAATTCGAAATTCAAATAAATTTTATTCGAAAGCCGTTTGTTTAAATAGTGTTTTGTTTTTGTTAAATTGTGGTAGATTTTGGCGCCATGGATAAACTGAAAATTTGTTAATCGCTCTTCCCCATTGCTTCTCCACGACAACGCGCGAGCTCACACTTTACGACAAACCATCGTAAAGCTATAAGAGTTACAGCTCTCCTTTACCCACTGTACTCACTGGACCTTGCCCTAACAGATTTCTGCTTTTTTCAAAATTTTGATAATTATTTAAGTTCAACACCCGAGAGGCGGTACAAAACGATTTCGCTGACTTCATCGCTTCCAGTCTCCGGACATATACAGTAAAGGAATAAACAAACTGCCATCAAAATGGCAAAATTGTAAAGATAATTTGGGGCAGTATTTTGATTAGCTAAAATAAGAAAATACAATTTTTTTTATATTTTAAAATTTTTATACAAATCTCCAATTTCATAGGTAAAGACCTATAATACATGCCACGAGGTATGGTCGACTAGGCCACAAAATTGAGCAAGTAATTATATTTTAGCTACCTGTGAAGCACGCGGGTAGAACTCTTTAATATTTAAGCAAATTCTTGTTGCGAGACTGCTCTGCTTATTGCACAAAGAAAGCAATACAATAGCTATAATAGTTATATCTGTCTCTCACACTTTATTTTTAAAACTTGCTTATTCGCAAAACAGACAAAATATAGCTTCATTTCGTATTCATTTGGGTTCATAAACTTACTAAGTTTTGTACTAAATTGAAGAATTGTGTTTAAAACATGTTTTTATTGTACTTAATCCAACTTTTACTAACATTTGCAATTTATAAAGTATATTTACAATTCCGATATCAATATCGGAATTCCGATATTGAGATCTAATATCGAAAATCAATATCGGAATTGAAAACCTTCCGATATTACAAGCCCTAATTGACACGCAGCGGGCCGCATGTATATTATTATACTCGTACATGGTCAGCAACGTTAAATGCAGTACTGTTAACGCATGTTTTTCAATCAAGTACGAGGTTGAACGTACTTCCTGGCACAAAAAAGTTGATATAGAAGAGCCATATTGGGCCGGCTTAGAATACTAATCCCAATCCCATGCCGGATTTGTGTCGTAAGAGGCGACTAAATCCGGCCCACTGGTGGTAGGGCCCCTTGGAGGTTGTTGGTTAATATTTTTTATTTCATCCAATGATTACCATTATTAGTACCCGTTAGTACCCACTTGTTTTCCGAAAAACTGTATGTGCTCTTGTTTGTACCGCTGAAAATTTTGTTTGTACCCCCATTTTTGTTCGAGAAAAACCTATCACACCTGTAGTTTTCGACCCTAACAGCCATTTTACACTATGAAGGAATTGCACGTGTCGCTGTTGGTTCCCCATCGTTTGTACCCGTTAGTACCCACTTGTTTGCCGAAGAACTGTATGTGGTGTTGTTTGTACCGCTGAAAATTTCGTTTGTACCCTCATTGTTGTGCGAGAAAAACTCATCAGACTTATATTTTTCGACCCTCACAAACATTTTTCTCTATAATTGATTTACATGAGTCTGTGTTGGTTTCCCATCGTTTGTACCCGTTGGTACCCACTGTTATTGCAAAATACATTGTTCTACTTTTATTGTGAAGAACAGTATGTGCTCTTGTTTGTACCGTTGGAAATTTCGTTTGTACCCCCATTTTTGTTCGAGAAAACCTATTACACATGTAGTTTTCGGCACACTATGAAAGAATTGCACGTGTCGTTGTTAGTTCCCCATCGTTCACCCGTTAGTGTCCACTTGTTTTCCGAAGAACTGTATGTGGTGTTGTTTGTACCGCTGACAATTTTGTTTGTACCCCCATTTTTGTGCGAGAAAAACCGATCAGACTTGTAGTTTTCGACCTTAACAGCCATTTTACTCTATGAAAGACTTCCACGATTTGGTGTTGGTCTTCCATTGTTTGTACCCGTTGGTATCCACTGTTATTGCAAAATACATTGTATGAACTTTTTTGTATTGTTAGATATTTCGTTTGTACCCCCATTTTTGTGCGACAAAAACCGATCAGACCTGTAGTTTTCAGCCCACTCAGCCATTTTACTTTATGAAAAAATGTAAAAAAATTTTTATTCATCATTTTTCAAGTTTTTATGCCAGTACAATCCGGTACAAAGGTAATCCTTCGAGTTTGTATCAATTTAAATCTCGAGTTTTCATGTTGGTTTTGGAGCCTTTCCCTTTCCAAGGGTAGTACCAAATTATGTTCACAATAGATCCCATATTTATGTACATAAACCAAGACTACATCGCCACTACGTCGCCAAACTCAGGTGGCATGATAAAAAAATGTCTATTTGTCTGTGCGTCAGATTTTACAGTGTTAATATTACGAACAATAAATATTTTTAAAAATTGTTCAGTTATTTCAATTATTCCGTTGAGGATATTTCGTCTCTAAAACACACAAAGATTGATAATGATAAAGATATGGACAATGTTAACGATAACAACAGTTAATATACGGGTATTTAAACACGATTCAATTATTCCCTACGACTGAGAAGCTCACTCTTTATCTCCAGATTCGATCCTCATATACTCACTATATTCAAGTATACAATTAAAAAATAATTATAAACAACCATGCAACTAAAATCAGTGACTTTTTTTTCAGTGATATTGCAATCCAACGATCTTATTCATAAAAAACTCTTTTTGTAGGTTTGTAGTGATCGGCTAAAAACACTGGCACAAACGCACGCACAATAACAAAAAAATAAAGCAACTTTGACAGTAGGCTGACGACACACTAGGACTTTATAAGTTTACGCGTTCATCCGACACACTTGAATAATGATTTGCTTAATAGGTTAACAAAATTTATATTTCATGCTATAAAGTAAATTTAAAAATATATAGACAGATATTTACTAATGTTAAAAACAAAATTTGATGATATTTTGCAATTAATTAAACCTGATACGAAATATTAAAATACTTCAATCGCACCTCATATTCAGAGCTAGAAAACAAATTTGAAAATCTACGAGTATTTCTTCAACGTAAAATTATTATTTTTTACATAGCTTATCGATCAAGTGCTGGGCGCGAGGAACGCTCGAGAAACGCTGGTGTGTAGAAGCCTTAATTTTGCGTCAAAAAATGCTTTGTTGATTTATTTGATTTTTATACAAGATCGATGCATACTAAGGCTTTCATTGTATGATAAAAATTATCACAATGTGCCTGACCGCAAATTTTTTATATGTTACATAATAAACTTATGTATTAAAAACAATGAACAATTTTATAACTCAGTAACTCAATCAGCTATTTTGACTTTTCGAGTGTCACTGTGACGACAAACTTCAAAACTGTTTTCCTATCCCTATAAATTTTACTTCTCCTCCCTCGGGAACAGATCAATACCTCGGGATAAAAAGTATCCTATATTTTATTCTAGGTATTAAAATATCTGTGTGCCAAATTTCATCCATATCCGATTAGCCGTTTTAGCGTGATTGCATGACAAACATCCAAACATCCAAACATCCAAACATCCAAACATCCAAACATCCAAACTTTCACATTTATAATATTAGTAGGATTGTTAACAAACCTATAATAATCATGATCTTAAATTAAAATTAATTAAAATTCTTTCATCATATACATAAGTATATCAATTTGGTAAGCCTAAAGCAAAAAAATAGCATTAAAAAAGTGTCTGGTATAAAATCTTATCTCTTTGGCCTAATTAACGTACCTACGTTTTTAAGACTATTATAACAAGGGAAAATAATAAAACAGACTTTTTAAGAGAGGTAAAAATAATTTTATTAACAAAAGAGAGGTTTTGCATCTCTTCTGCAGACGAATGTATTTCCTGTAGACACACGCATGCACAGAAAAGACGTCCACAGGAGAGATTTCGTTTAAAAAATATAAGATGGCGGACAATGCGTCAAGGCTAGCATGAAAGCATAATCAAACTTGTAAACCTATCTCTAATTGTCATAGAACTTCGCGGTCTATATATTTATTTAGTTAGTACTTTCCAATTTACGCAAAATACAGGAAAGATCTTCAAAACTCGACCAAAATCTCGTGTATCCTTTTAAATTGATATTTTTCACTAACACAGACGCCATTACTCAGAATTATGGACGAACGAATGACAGCTGAAGTAGAAATGCCAACATAATAAAATTTATTTTTTGGCTGCGTTCAGAATACTTAAAAAATTTGGCTTTGTATGTGTCCACAGGAGAAGACTGCAAATATTGTAACAATATGTTTATATGTCTTAACTAATAATCATTTAATGGTAATTTATTGACCTTTCATATCTGAGAAGCTGTGTCATTTCTACGTCTATAAATAATGATTATAATATAATTACCTTTGGGAAATAATTTTCTAAATCTTTTAAAGTGAACGGCTATGTATCCGAACTGTCTACAGGAGAATACATTTTGATACTACGTAGGCCAAAGAAAATTTTTATTTTACCATAAAGAGTAAAAATAGTTAAATCTTGTATAATCATGATGCAGTGTATAAGTATAAAATAACAGGTACTTTTAAAAGGAGAACATAAGGACTCCATGTAGGCTGAACCATTTATTTTTCGTTTTTGTGTTTGACCCAAGTGCTTGTCCATTCAACTTTTATGAGTTGTTTACTTATTGCTACACTTTATGGGGTTTATTTTAATGTAACGGTGTAGCTTAGAAGACATTAAAATCGAGTTGAAAATTTTATGAACAAAAAGGTAAATAGGTAGGTATAGTTTAATAAAGTTTAGTGCAAATAATATCATGGGTAATATTATATAGGTCTATGCATGTAATGCATGGGTAGGTATTTTTCTGTAAAAATTTGGTAGGTACCTACATATAGGTCTATGGGTACACCACGTGTATTTTTGTTTAAGCTACATAATAAGCATAATTTGTCGGCAATCGTATTTGTAGGGCACTGTGATTCTTTAATCTAGATTATTAATTTCTCAATAAAACAATTAACCATGCAGTATTGCACCCCTTTTTCCCGCGCTTTTACCTGTCCGTTGCGTCGCCCGGCGGCCATATTGTATCGCCGGCGGACCGGAACAACACGGTGCCAGCCACGACTGGTGGTTCCCGAAATTATCTTATCCTTCCCCCGCAACCACCATCACCCTAACCATATTGCATGATTTTATTACAAAAAGGGGAAAACATTTCCACGATCTTTGTGTTCCAATTGGAATTTTGATGTTATCGAACAAATAAAAATTATTATCTCTTTCTTTCTTTCAAATCAATTGGCCAAACGTAGATTGGAGAAAAATAACAGGAATAACTATATGCCAGTTGATAAAATTAAGTACCTACATATCTATGTAACTAAATAATAAATAATTATGGTTTAAGGAGTACCTTCGTACCTGCTCTACGAATGTTACGTCACAACCACATGAATAACAATGTATGGGGAATACAATGAATTTTAATTTCACCTAAAAGGTTCCTTCACCTCAATAAATTAAACGATGTGAACTTGTTCATTCATTTTTAAACAGCCTTCGCTTGCTGTTAAGGATTGGTAGCGGCCTCGGGGCTCGGACCCAGTCTTTTCAATACCAACGACGTTTTTTTGTAGGAAACTGTCAAAAGAGTATTGAATCAGCAATGTAGCTTTTCTATCGGCGAATGTAATTTCAGGTCTTATAAGTAGGTACAGATATACAAACACGACATAACTACATTTTAATACAACGTATTTTTCTAATAGAAACGAGTAATCAGGCCAATCGTGTGGTTAAGTGGTTGGTTACCGTCAACATTGACTAATACCTATGATGTCCAAATGCGTGGAATGCATTGCAGTACCTATGATGTGAAGTGATGCCACGTGTGGCGTAATGGTTAACATGCCGTTTCGCCTGCCAAGGGTCCTGGGTTCGATTCCCAGCGAGGCACAGAATGATGAGTTTGAATTTGTTCTCGGTCTAGATGTGTGTATTCCTGTCTTTGTGTGTTGTCCATGGCACCCACGACACAGGGAATCCTAGTGTGGGGCTATGAGTGTGAGGCGTTAGCATTATTATTATTATTATAAGGACTCATTTTATTATTGAAAATGTAAAAAAAATTAAAATGATTTATTAAAAAAAAATGAGTTATACAATTAGGGAACATACCAAAACCACGTGCCTCATTTAGGGGGGGGAGGGGGGTCTTCAAAACACCACGATTGGTCACAGAGGGGAGGGGGGGAGGTTTAGGTTTTTGTCACGTAGTCAATATTTTAGCAACCATTGCGCCACAAAGTCGTCAAATATAAGCAAAATGATTATTTTTTAACTCTTGTTTTTGCAAAAAAGTATTGAAAACCGTATTTATCAATTACCACGTGAAAACTAGGGGGGAGGGGGGGGGGTCTTCTCATATACTACGGATGGTCACGAAGGGGGGGGGAGGGGGGTAAAAAGTAGGAAAAAATGGGTTACGTGGTTTTGGTATGTTCCCTTACATTGTTCCTTTGTTGGGACATCCTTTTAAGTAAAAAAAAATATCTGTGCCAGGATGTCCCGCTCTTCCGTAGAATAAGGAAATTCCGTATTATTATAAGGACCCTGTGATAACTGATAACACTAATAGGCATCTGGAATATTTAGTGATAGAATTTTTGAAAGTGTTTAAAAACAATTGTTTCTCATGGCTTTAAGCTCGCACGCCTGCTTGAAGTTCGACCTACGCTACGAGGCTACATGTCAATCACTATTCCCCTCGCAATGTCTGCTCACATCGTATTAAATGTCGTCCAATCGAGCCGGTAATCGGTAATTTTCCAAGTCGATGCGTTTACTTATAATTTCCAACGTGGTTAATTTTTATCCGAGTGCCAGGAAGGGTTAAGTACGTTTTTCGCGCGTATCTTATAATGTAGTATGTATGTATGCATGTAATATTCTTTGTTACCTGATATCTTCCAAACCGCTGAAGGGATTCATATAATTAAGATATCGTTAGATTAGTCTTGAGAACCCAAGTGTTCTTGGGTAATTGAAATAAAAAAAACAAATATGGTGGTTGTGAGATGCCATTGTATGAAGTATCAAAAAATAAAAATAAATCGAATAATGCCATATGTATATCAAATTAAAGAGCTCACCATAAGGACTTCAAAAAGGTATACTCGTATCATGATTAGTAACATTTTTAATAGCAGGCTGGTTTTTTTATTTTTATTTTTAAATACTACTTAGTTCATTGTAAAAATTACCTTGATTAACTTGAGGATTATGATTTTTCGGAGTGCGTCTTCTATACTATCACGTCTTCTGTGGGTTTACCAAAGACCAAATGTGTGGCACAAGTCATATGACTTCTAAGTTGTAATTATAACATAGGTAGGTATACGAAAGTAGGTAGATATTACAAAACTGGAGTTTCCTGAGCCAAAGCCAAACTCTTTTTTCGGTTTTATCTATAACTCTGAAGAATGGACGTGGTTTTGACAAATAAAATGTCTCTCCTGTTAAATACCCAATTTTTAAAAATACGGTAATGGTACATGGATAACTTCTTTAACTGCCTTAGAGGACTTTCTAAAAAATTTATCTTGTTTCGATTGTATTGTCGGAGAGCTCAGATCAATGAGCCAGTTAAATAAACCAAATACTTAATCGGTGATGCTTTTGGTATTACGATAATTGTCAACGTATCACCTAAGTAGGTAAACCATCAAATGAAATGACATCTGCAAGATTAATAAAAATCGAAACAATAGCACCCAACTAAAATGGTTCCTAATTATTATAGCGTCACTTGAAGGGTGTCCAACGTTCCTTGACCCTAATGATTGGTTACGCAGCCCATTCGTCGTATTGAACACCTGCCAGGCGAACGGTAGTGTAGTCTCACTTCTCAATGGCAATTATCATTATAAAGCCACCCTCTGCTACCCTCTAACCCAGAGTTTCCCAACGTGGGGCCCACGCTCCACAGGCGGGCAATTTGATAGTTAAGGGGGGCAATGTAAAAATGGACTCGACACGACTTTAACCCTTTCGCTTTGCATAATTTAAATGCAATGTTAGATATCGGTGACAAAATTATGTATGGGGGGCATAAAAATTTTAGAAATGTTGATGTGGGACATGGTCTAAACAAGGTTGGGAAACACTGCTCTAACCCTATTGGTAGAACAATGACACAATACCAAACGTAGTTATCACAGAGTACTTAATCACTACGTTTTAGTAGTTAGAGGAATGATAAATTAGTCCCGTTTCGTTTGATTTTTAATCAGACAATCTTTAAATGAATTTCGCCAATACTTTTTAATTTAAAAAACCGATCAAGTGCGAGTCGGATTAATGCTCGGGGGTTTCGTACAAACTTATAGTGAAAAGATAAAAAATTGAGTACCAAACTCAATAACGACTTAAGGCGTAATTAATTTACCACTTTATAAGTAAAAGCAATATTTTGTGATTTAACTAGTTTATGGATTTTTCCCTTACTTAATTATAGTATTAGATATTATTTTTACTGTTTTATTTTGCGGCACGGAACCCTAAAACCTCTACCCCAAAATACAAAAAAGAACCTGCAACTTACAAAAAGAAAAACAATTTTAATAATGAAACAGTTTGGTCTTTTCGATATGTTTTTATTCAGATAAATTAAAAACAGTATACACTGTATAAAATTACAAGATAAATAGAATTTATTCTTAATCTAGGAACACATGATGTAGGAATATCACAGCAAAAAAATGCTTGATATTTTGATTTATGAAAAAAAATGCTTAAAAACTTTAAATCAACATACTGAATGTAAAAAATAGCACCGAGATGAAAAATTCTTCATGAATACAGTACAGCCCACGTATCTTGGCGCGTCTGAACATGGGCTTTGCGAACTTAGCGCATGTAAGACAGAGATAGCGACACGAACATGCTAACGTGTGACTGAGACATAATACGCCGCGTACCGAGCATTGCCGAGTTATGTTACAGCGCAGCCTTCTGCGCGAAGTTCAGACGCGCCAATATACGTCGGCCCTACTGTAACTCAAACGAATTGGATTGGCTACTGCCAGGCTAGTTTAACAACAATTTTATCGTATTTCTGATTCATCCGTTTCGGCGAAACAACAAATATAATATAACTTCATTATGTTGACAGATACAAATATATATTTAAAAAGTCTTTTTAAATTCTTACGGTTCAACTCAGAGTCACATTAGTTACTTAAATCGCTCCTTTTTAGTAACCGTTAGTGACTCTGAGTTGGGGCGTTAAACAGTACTCCTATCGCGTAATGGTATACCCTGTAGCCGTTACGATAGTGACATCATCACGAGCGCAAGTGTATGAGCAACCATTGCGCGCCGTTGATGAGATGGTCCATCTCGGCCGGCAGCGACGACAGCGAGTGATTGTCATCATACATGTACACTCTGCGGACAAAACACATGCTTAAAAGCATTGAAGTATAATGTCATAGAGTGTCATCTCGAACAAAATGTGTGGCCCGCCTGGGTTCTAGTTCCAAAATTGAGACCCCGTTCTCTTTTCAAAATCGAACGAATTCAATAAAGATTGAAGCCCACTGGCTCCAATTCATTGGGACATACATAGTGTTCGCGGGTCGGTTCTATACTATTTATTATTATTATTTAAATTTTCGGGCCCGAGACAACCATCCCAGGGGCCCCTGCGACCAGCGATCTATTGTGGCCGTACCCGTTTCCGAGTTAGATCTGGTCTCCAAGTCCTACTGCCCGGACGAACAGTAGGATGTTCCTGGGTTCCAGATCTCTTACTCGGCTGGATACCTAGATTTAAGAATATTATAACTAATAAAAAAGCTAATGTTATTAACTTAGTACACCAAAATATACAATGCATTAAGGGAAAGGATTTGGAGATAGAGTTGTTTTTGAAAAAATTTAATATTGACCTTCTATGCATAACTGAACATTGGTTGAAATGTCATGAATATATGTTTAATTTTAATTGTCATCACGTTGGTAGTTCGTACAGCAGAACCCATGCTATTCATGGTGGTTCATTAATTTTGTTAAATAAAAACTTAAAATTTAAAAATAGAACTGATATTGTGAACCTATCTATTGAGCGAACAATAGAATTAGCTGCAGTGGAATTGGATCAACTCATTGTCGTGTCTGTGTATAGACCACCATTGTCTAACTTTGAACTTTTTGAAAAAAATATGGATGAGGTATTATTTAAAGTTATAAAATCAAATAAGAAATTGATTGTGTGTGGAGACTTCAACATTAACATCTTGGAAAATACTTCTTTAAGTGTAAGATTACTGAGTCTGTTTAAATCATACAATTTGTCCAGTTTGTTTTTGGAACCCACGAGAATAACAGCGACTAGCGCTACATGCATAGATAACATATTTACAAATATAACTCCTATTAATAAAAATATAATTAATCATTTGAATTCAGATCACTGCGGACAGTTAATTCAGTTTAAAAATTTAAGCAAATCTATTAAAAACTGCAGAAAAACTGTTGTACCAGTAACTATGAATCGAATAGAACAAATGAGAAAATGTTTTATTAAAGAACTTCCATTTTTATCTTCTACATTAAGCCCTAATGAAATGTATAACCTATTTTTCTATAGATTCGAAAATTTATTTAATTCAATTTTTACTAAAAAGTCCGTCGTAACCGCTGATGCAATGGTCTTTAGAGAATGGGCAACATTGGAAATTTACAAAAAAAGGGAAAAATTGTATGAATTATATGCAGAACGCCAATTTAACACTAGTGATGAGTTTAAACAGTATGTTCAATTATTCTCCAAAGAGTTTAAAAGAGATTGTATAAAGGCCAAGTCCAATCACATACAAACAAAAATAAAAAATAGTTCTAATGTAATAAAAACCACATGGCAAATAATTAACGAAGAAACAGGAAAAAATACCCAGAAAATTAATGACTTTGAACTCAATATAGACAATAAATTAGTAACTTTAGATCACGATGTTGCATCTACTTTTGAAACCTTTTTCACAAATATTCCTATTTCAACTACGAAGCACTTGAAGTCTTCACCAGAAGCTGCTCTATCGTTACTGGAGATTAGCGTGCAAGAATGTAACAATAATTTAAGTTTTCGCCACATTAGCTACTGTGACATTATCAAAGCATTTAAATTAATTAATAATAAGAAAACTAATGATATGTGGGGAATTTCCGTTAACGTTGTTAAGTCTCTAATTGATGTTGTTGCTCCTGAATTAGCAATAATATTTAACAGATGTATTGACTGTGGCGTATTTCCTGACTTAATGAAATATAGTAAAATAATTCCGCTATTTAAATCAGGCAGTACTAGTAACCCCACAAACTTTAGACCGATATCGGTATTACCGACATTTAGTAAAATTTTCGAAAAAATAATACTAATGCAATTACTTACACATTTTCAAAAAAACGATTTATTGCATAATAAACAGTTCGGGTTTACTCAGGGTCGCTCAACAATCGATGCTGGTGTTGAGTTAATTCAAAACATTTTCGATGCCTGGGAGGAGTCACGTGATGCTCTTGGCATCTTCTGTGACTTGTCCAAAGCTTTTGATTGTGTTGTACATGACATTTTAATTAGGAAACTACGCCACTATGGAATTAGGGGTCCAGCACTGGAATTGATGAGTTCCTACTTAAGTGGCAGAATTCAAAAGGTAGAAGTGAATGGGAAGCATTCTCCTGGATCTGTTGTAAAAATGGGAGTTCCACAGGGTTCCATTCTGGGGCCTTTTCTGTTTCTCATTTATATTAATGATCTCCCTTACCTAGTCAAGAATAATAATCATGAGATAGTTCTATTTGCTGATGACACGTCTCTTGTTTTTAAAGTTAATCGTTACCAATCAAGTTATAACGAAGTAAATAATTGTCTCAATAAGGTAGTGAATTGGTTCGAAGCTAATAATCTGCTTCTTAATGGAAAAAAAACAAAATGTATAAAATTTACCTTACCTAACGTAAAACAGATGAAAACCACTATTCGGCTTAATAATGAGGATTTGGGTTTTGTGGATACAGCAGTTTTTCTGGGGATAACGTTAGACGCTAAACTTCAATGGAGCCCTCATATACATACTTTGTCGAACAGACTTAGTTCTGCAGCATACGCGATTAAGAAGATTCGACAGTTGACGGACGTAAAAACTGCGAGACTGGTATATTTCAGTTATTTTCATAGCATTATGTCGTACGGTATACTTTTGTGGGGTAGAGCTTCTGAAATTAATTCTATTTTCACACTGCAAAAAAGAGCTGTTCGTGCTATTTATGACATGGGACCGAGAGAGTCCCTAAAAAATAAATTTAAAGAATTTAAAATTATGACTGTTGCTAATCAATATATATTTGACAATTTAATTTATGTTCATAAAAATATTTGTAAATTCACCAAAAAATCAGATGTCTACAATCGAAATACTAGAAATAAAAATAAACTAATATTATCTACATCTAGGTTAAGTAAAATTAGAAATTCATTTATTGGTCACTCTATACAATTTTATAACAAACTTCCGATAGAAATAATGGATATGTCCATCATTAAGTTCAAAGTTTTTATAAAGCGCAAACTGTTAGAAAAATCCTACTATAGTATTAAGGATTACTTAAACGACAAGAAAGCGTGGGAATGAGTTGCATTTATATTCCAAAGTGAAATCTAGGTAATTGTGCCTATATCATTTATAATTGTATATTAATATTTTATTGTAATTATTTTAATGTATTTTATGTATCAAATTGTATTTATGACGTGTCAAAAGTGCCACAAAGTGGCCTATTTGAAATAAATTATTTTTGAATTTGAATTTGAATTTGCTGGGTGCGATTAAGTGGCCTCCTAAGATGCGACTTCTGCAGTGACTTATGGCAGCCGGTTCTATACGCTAGTAATAATATGTATTATCACAGGTCGCTGCATACTTAACGTGGACGGGACATAAATATACGTGCGTGCCCCGTTCCCGTTCCGTTCGTGCCTCCGTGGCGTATGCACTATCGTTACATTTTCTATGAAACGATGTTTCCCAAATTTAGAATAGAATAGAATAGAATTTTATTTCCTCAAGTTAACACTGCAGTACAATCAGGCAATAAAACATTATACCTACTCATAATAACTGTTTTTGCAGCAGTAAGAACTTGACGAAATAGGGCCACACTCAGCACTGGCCGCAGCAAGCAACGACCGCTGATTTTCAGGGCGACCCTAATTCGTATAGTTCGACTAGTGACATTAAAAATTTAAATAACTAATACAATACAATACAATTTCACGTCCCGTCCCGTACTTGGTAAAAACACGTTACATATGCATCGACCTTAAGTATTCATCAGTACACCGGCAACCTCACCTAGTAGTGACCCCGTTAGCGTGCAGCCGCCTCGCGTACTGCAGCCCCTGCGCGCTCGGCACGCGCCGGTCGCCGCCCCCCAGCAGCAGCGCGGTGGGCGCCCGCGTGCGGTGCGCGTGCGCGAGCGGCGAGCAGCGCCGCATGCCCACCAACTGCTGCTCGGACGCCGGACCGCTCTCCGTGTAGTCGAAGCCCGCTTCCACCGCGCACCTATACAGGGTGACCCTTTAACTTGCGCACACTACCACTATACTAAACGCAAAGACTCGTGGCAGGCGGAGTAATAAAACGTGCTAAAGAAACGGCGCACATCATTTTCTCTCTCGCACTTGCAATGTTTATGAATGACGTCACACAGGCACAACGATGCGAAACACCTAATTTCCATAAACAGTGAAAGTGCGAGAGAGAAAATGATGTGCGCCGTCTCTTTTGCACGTTTTATTACTCCGCCTGCCACGAGTCTTTGCGTTTAGTATAACGAATAAGTATCTTAACACGTTGAGCGCCACGCCGATTTTGAAGGCAGTCCCCGTCAGGCCACGCGCGCCACTTAGAAGCGCTGGTATTATAGAGAAAGCCAAGCTGTTTTTGTTTTTCACGGCCGATGTGAAAGGTCAGCGTCAGCCAACGGCGGCAGACGCAACCTAAATATAATTTCAGTGTCAGCTAGCGGTGGTTGACGCGGTGCTCAACGTGTTAATGCTATGTGCATGTCCACAACGAACGCGCAGCATATGTCATCCGCATCGGGCTCTCATTATGATTTCACACAAATGCGGTACGTTCGGCGCGTACGGTGCGGATATATGTGCATTCAGCATACATATATCTTATTCCAGATTGTCTGCCTAGGTGTGCTAAATTTCATGAAAATCCTTTCAGTAGAGTTCAGTTTTTGGATGAAAGAGTAACAACCATCGACACATGCACACAAACATTCACATTTATAATATTAAAAGGAAAGATTATAACTTTACATTCATGATTCAGATTTCTGCCGGGCTAGGAATCTGGGAATCGAACCCAGTACCCTTCGAACGGCGGTCCGACATAGTAGGCATCGCGACGCACGGGTCGTCATAGAACAAGCTTGTTTCTTGCTTGTTTTGTGCAAATAAACGTTAATTCATGTGTCATGTTAATTGAGTCAGTTATTTCAGTGTACTCCATCCAGTTGTCCGAAACGGTAAACACACACGTCATTTTAACCTGGCCATACACAATCAAGTCACAGACTTAAAAAAGAACAGACGGATTCTCAGCAACAAATTCAGTGATGCACCCATAGTAATACCAACTCCTCTATTCGTACAAATATCACACGCACACATTAACACCATGCTGTTATTAATCGGCCGCCATTACCGCGTCGGACCGCATTAAAAATTACGCACACATGATAAGCGGGCGGCGTCACTCTCGATAAGACAAGGTGACATCTAAATCTTTTTTTAGGTCTGTGGATCAAGTGTAGGTACTTATCAAGTTTGCAGATTGACTTGATGCGGCATCCAGTGTGCATGAGATAGTTACATAAATGGCCAGATAGCTATACTGTGGCCATACACTGTCAAGTTTACTGGATGCCGCGTCAAGTGCGCTGCAAACTTGACAAATTGAAAATTAAGATTATCAAATATGAGGTTGGACCGAGCAGTCTGCATAAGTATACTTTCAATGACGAAGAAATGGACTGTGACAAGATACTCTTGTATTCTTTGTACCTAATGAGTAGCGCATTTTCTATTAATTTTCCCATAGATAAAACAGTTCAATTCAGTTTTTCCTTGTTTGTTATCATTAAAAAAATATTATATTACTTTTTACTTAATTCCCACGAGGATATGGAATTACAAGCATTTAGGACTAACTTATTTGGTCATCGTTACTACTTTCATTGCAATGGTAGGCAGAGTGTAGGCGAGTTTATCTAGTCTATTCTTATTTGACTAATAAAATAATATTCCCGATGTTTTTATACATAGCTTATAACACTTACCCATCAGAATTATCTGCGTATTCACCTTTCGTAGCCAAATCTATTAGCGGATTCCTTAGCACCATAGCGCTATACAGATCCGGATATCTAGCGGCTAGATGCGCTGCCGTAAACCCGCCATAGCTCCCGCCGTACAGACATAAATGTTCGCATCCGTCTCGCTCCCTTACTGTAGTTAGAGCGAGATGGCAGTCCGCCACGTCATAGTCCCCTACGTTCCCGATAAGGCAGCGCACAGAATTGTCCCCACTGCCGGTCGAGCCGCGGAAGTTAATCCGGATAGACGTAAAACCTGGTCATTTTAAAACCGGTTTTTTTACGTGGAAACGTTAAGCAAAGGTAATTTTTCTTGTTAAAATGGCATTTTTTTCCTTTATACTAATTGGCCTCGGATATTGATAAAAGTTTAGATCGCTATAAGAATTATAGGGAACATGCATGCAATCGTAACTTTTATGAAAATATTCTAAACATTATTTTTTTCATATTTTAAAAAATATTTGGTCAAATACGCTACCCATTTGCTGAATACAATTAAAACGCCACAGTCCATGACCACAGAGTACTGCACTATAAAATTATTGGACTAAAATCAATGCAGACTAAACAGTCAAACGACACAAAACATCAAACAAAATGGCGGCTGCACCAATACGAACCAATCCGGTATATCCGAAATCGCGAACATGCTAGCGACATCTATAACAGGGTTGCGGGTCACCACAGCGCAGTACGTATCGGGGTACTGGCCACTGAGGTGAGTGACTAGGAACCCGCCGTGCGAGCCGCCGGACAGACAGATGTTTCTGGCATCGATCGGGTATCGCCGCACCGCCTCGTCTGTGGCCAGCTTACAGTCTGTGACGTCAGCGGTACCCGCGCGGGAGGGGAGGTAGCGCACACTGAGGTCACCGCTCCCCGTCGAGCCGCGGTAGTTTATTTGGAGAGACGCAAAACCTGTAATGACGTAACGTAACCTATTGCGTTAAAATTTCGGGCGATTTAGAAATATGTATACTACCAAAAATAGTGGAATGCAAAGTAAAAAATAATGAAAACGCTCACTCAAAAACGAAACATAATGAACAATCACGACCCGAGAACATATACAATGTATATAAATATTTATATAGTAATAAAACATTATGCCCCGAAATCAAGCCCGGACCAATAAAACATAATACCTACAGACATTACATGAATACCTATAGTGACATTTTCAATTTATCACGAATCACGAGACACGTACAATTTTCAAAACTCAACTCTTTTTCAACTTTACTTTACTTATAAAATTACATAATAATTATTTAAAATACTACTTCCAAAACCATTAAAAAACTTTATTTTGTAATATTATACATAGTAATAATATTACAGAGTTCATGCATGTTCCCTATTGACATAATCAACTATTTACTGGACAGTTATTATAATAATAACAATTTAATTTCGTGCCTTACATTAATGTAGTAATTACATAAGTGAAAACAATATGCCAAGTGAAGTGTGTGATAAGTGGTCACCAGCACCCGTCATCAATACAAAACATTTCACGATTCATATAAATAAAAAGTACCCGGATGACCGAGCTTAGCTCGGTTTAGTATTGCTTAACAACGCCATCTGCTTTAGCTTTAGTGTAGCTACTCGCCAATAGATGTCAGGAAGAGTCTATTGTAGCCGTTTTTCATTGCCTGAAAACACGGATAAAACGACATTTTTTAAAAATGAATCCTAGCTAGATCGATTTATTGCCCCCGAAACCCCCTGCATACTAAATTTCATGAAAATCGTTGGAGCCGTTTCCGAGATTCAGAAAATATATGTATATATATCGGTGAGGCCATGAATCTCCAGTGAAGGTCCAGGGACGGACCTCTTTATTCTACAGCGCTTGCCTGATGCAGAGGCTGGCATATAAGAAATGTCATGTCATATTTAGATTAGGGAATTGTCAAGAATGTAGAACAGATTATTATTGATCACGTAGTGTTGAAGTACTTTGGAATATTGATGTGAATGTTAGGAGAACTGGAAATATATCATGGTGCAAAGTAAAAGGAATATCATTTCATAACCAATACCATAGAATACCTCCTTCTGCTACATATATATATATATATATACAAGAATTGCTCATTTAAAGGTATTAGATAAATGTAGAAATAAGACACTTACCCAACATGTTATACAGGGCAGCCTCCAAAGAGAAGGCGTTAACGAAGCCCGAGTGAGGGCCGCCGTGTGGCCACACTATCAGCGGGAGTTTCTTGCCCTCCTCCACACAAGGAGACAGGTATAGCGCCGTGAACGACTCTGTGAGGAACCAATCAATGTGCATAAAGTATAGACAGTATAGACCGAGAAATATACTCGTAATAATTAAAACTCGCTGAAGCTTCGCCAGTTACGTTTATGTAGTAATTTTTTTTGTCCGACTTCAAAAAAGGAGGTTCTGAATTCGGATGGAATAGATACCTGAGCAATTGAGGGAACTCCTCAAATATAATGTCTTTAACATGTACCCTTGCCGGTCAAGAAGGAATTTAGTGGACTCGTTCAGACCCAACATAATTGTATTGAACAATTATAAAATATATATAATTCTTAACAAATATATAATTCTTAACAAAAAATAAAAGATTTCAAAATCAGGGATAACTCAAAACTACTCGTAAGATCTCGCTCAAATTTAAGTGCAACCACATAACAAGCACCAGCTTTCGATTAAAAAAACATGTGTTCACTTTGACCATAGTGCAAAGTATATATGAAATGTGTGTGTATGCCTAATTATGTATTCTGTGCTATTGTGACATGTAAACTTGCAATTAATAAAGAATAAAGAAAAGAATAATCAAAATCGGTTCACCCAGTCAAAAGTTCTGAGGTAACAAACATAAAAAAATACAGTCAAATTGAGAACCTCCTTCTTTTTTAAAAGTCGGTTAGAAAGCATACTCACTGACTTCCTCCTGTGAGTCTTTATGCTCCAAGTGTAAGTACTCGACCTTGGATTTGGCCAGTCCCTCGGGGACAGGAGTCGGAGAGCTGATGGGAACCCACTTGATGCTCTCCCCTGCAGCTGGTAGCTTGGCCACACACACCTGCGTGATATATGCAACTTCTTTTACATGGTAAACTAACAATTCTCCAGTAGAAAATAAATTTACAGCTATGAAAGTATCATCACTTCAATGCGAAGGTGCGATAAAAGTTACAGAGTCGCAATTTAATAATAATAACGCTTCACTCCCTCCACCAATCCGCACTGGAGCAGCGTGGTGAAGTATGCTCTAGGCCTCCTCAAGACTAGAGGCCCGTACCCAGTAGTGGGCCATTAATGGGTTGAAGCCAACGCTTCACACTCATAGCCCTACACTAAGATTCCCTGTGTCGTGGGTGCCATGGACAATAGACAAGGACACTCACACCCAGACCGAGAACATAAATTCAAACTCATCATTCAAATTTCCGCCTCGATGGGAATCGAAACCAGGACGCTTGGCGCGGCGATCCGGCATGGTAACCATTACGCCACACGGGTCGTTTAATCATTTCACATTCGCAATTCACAACCTTGTCATGTATCACGTGCATGTGACATTAAAAAGTCATGTAAACCTGTGCGGGTGTCGTCATGTTGGAGCACACAGCTAGCACGACGTCAGATTTGACATCAGCGACTAATGTTGACCCCGGCTGACTCTTGTTCGACATATCCGTTATAATGTTGCTCTCTGAAATATAAAGTTATGACTATATTAACTACCATGTCTGTCTCAGGATAGACAACATATATTTAAAAAATCAATTTCTCAAAAACAGTGACAATCTCCACCAAGCTTAAGGGTGCTTTATCACCAGAGATGTGCTACGCAGCTATGCTGCGAAGATGTGAAATCTAATAAATATGATGGGTTCAATAAATTGATTGATTTCCATCAATGAATATGATTGGTGGATATCAAACGCATCCATAGCAATGTAAAATAGCACATCTCTGGGTTTTTCATGATACGTACCGTACCGCGATAGTTATGCACAAACACAACTTAACATGAACGTATTATAATGCCAACTTTAGTTAAGGACCCCCTTTACTGATGTATTCGTATATCATCCGTTTTTAATATTCCATCCAGCTTTAACCTTGGCAACTATACAAAAGTCGCTGTGTTTATTATTTTACCTATTAACTTTAAGAATAGATAGATATTAAAAAAGGCCTTATGAGAATTCTATACTATAATTACTATACTAATATTATAAAGAGGAAAGATTTGATTGTTTGTTTGCATTGAATAGGCTCCGAAACTACCGAACCGATTTGAAAATTTCTTTCACTGTTGGGAAGCTACACTATCCCCGGGTGACATAGGCTATATTACATTTTTTTTTACTATTTTTCCCGAAGCGAAGCGAGGGCGATTTCCTAGTATATTATAAAGACACATTCCGAGCCATTAATGAGATGTGGATTGTGGACTTACCCAAGTCCACGACATAGGTCCTGATCTCATTCTGTTGCGGCGTGCTGAACACCAGCCGCCCCCCGCTCGCGAAGCACGCGCCCGGCAGACTCTGGCAGTACACTCCATAGAAACACTCCCCATTGCACAGGGTCATCTCCCGCTCTACTATAGGGATCACTGTCGTTTGCTTTTTCTGAAACAGGTGTTTTATTGTTTAATGCTGGCCATACACGAACAAGTATACTTGTCAAATTTGCAGCGGACTTGATGCGGCATCCAGTAAACTTGACGGCCTATGGCCACGGTAAGCTATCTGGCTATATAGCTATCTCATGCACACTGGATGCCGCATCAAGTCAAACTGCAAACTTGACAAGTATACTTGATCGTGTATAGCTTTGTGATTATCTCTTCAATTCAAAATTCAAATGTTTTTATTTGGTTTGGTTTACAAATTCTTTTTGAACGTAATACTTCACCATTGCTTCAAGAAAGCCCTACAGTAAGTGGACTCGGGAGAAGAAGAAACAAGAAACTACCAATTTGAATGTAACGGACTCTCTTTCACCCATTCTCTTTAATTCGGAAATTCGGATACAGGTACAGATCACTTTACAGGTAACACTTGACACTAACGACAGTTGAGATTGTGTGTCATTAGCTCAAATATTTTCCCCGACATCGCAGTCCCACCGTATACATGATCCATGTACCCATTTCTATTCAAAATGTTTAGTATCCGCGATGATATAAGTTTAAAATCATATTTGACGACCTGTCCTGGGTTGGATTCCCAGCGAGGCGGAAATTTAAATGATGAGTTTGACCTTCTGTTCTCGGTCTGGGTGTGAAGAACACTTCTTTTCGTCTCTCTTCTTGTCTTTATTTGTTATCCATGGCACGCACACCACAGCGATTCAAGTATGAGGCTATGAGTGTGAAGCGTTATATGTATGTTTAGAGCAGTTATTGGCGTGAGGGCGAAGGGCCCACTGAAAATCAGCGCCGTGGCTGAGTGGGTACCATTCTCTGGCACAACATACGCGAACATTGTATCATAGTTCATAATTATGTTAAATACATATGTTACCTTGTTGTGTGTGTCAGTAATAAATCTTTTCTTTCTTTCTTTCTTTATTCGCAAACCCAACCTCCTCAATAAGCAGACTATTGATTAAGCCCACTACTCACAGTAGTCCAGTCCATAGCCACCAGCTCGTGGCAGGCGTGGTGCGGGCCGCCGGCCACGCGCTGCAGCCACACCAGCCGCCGGCCTGCGACCCGCGGGGACCGCACCGACAGACCCTCGCCGGAGAGCTTGCCTGACACATACATGGACACGGTCAAATACAAACCATGATAGTATTTTTAACCAACTTCAAAAAAAGAGGTTCTCAATTCGACTAGGTGGACCGATTTTAATGATTCTTTTAGTAATCGAAAGCTGGTGCTTGTCATATGGTCCCACATAAAGAGCGAGATCTGACAATGGCATCCATGAGAAAACCATGTAAGACTTAAATTTGCATTAAGTATGTGCGCGATAAATGGACGAGTAACTCAATATCACGCCAACCGATTTCGATGATTCTTTTTTTATTGCTATTGAAAAGGATGTAATTCATTTTAAGTCGGTTTTTTTTTTGTTAAAATTTTAGATTATTTGAGTGTACTTTTTGCACATCGCATGTTTTGTTAAGTTACGCTCATTAGGCGAAAAAACAACTCACAACGCGTTGTGACATTAGTAAAACATCCACGTCGCTAAATTCGTGTGGTGGCCCTTGTAAAAACGCTCACGACGCGTTGTGGTACTCAAAGAAAGACCACCAAAATAAGGAGGGTCAAAGACCACAGAAAAATAGAGATTAATAACCAGCAATCTATTTACATCAACATACCATGGTAATCGCAAGGAAACGATCTACAAGCGATGTAGGCAGAACAACAAGGTTAAAAAAAATTATTATGTTATATCGGCCCAGTTTGAAAGAAATATGGGTTGTAAAATAGAAGATTCATAGCGATAATAAAATGTGTAACTTACTCAAAACCCCATCCATGGTTAAATGGAATATGTATCCGGGCCGGTTAGTGCAGAAAATTAGACCTAACCGCCTGGGTTCAGTCTCTAGCGCCATGCCCACCACACCGTCACTCGTAGGTGTGAAACGGACCTAAAATATAATAATAAGTGTATCAGTGATAACTAAATGAATGATTTAAATTTTTTTAATGTTATATTTTGTATTACTTTTTTATAACGGATTAATAGCAAATAATCCGTTATAAAAAAGCTCATAGCCCAGCGGCTTGCGTCGATTTTAAGTGATCGACAGGGTTAAGCAACAGCGGGCGTGGTCGGTAGTTGGATGGGTGACTGCTAGTGGCAAAAAATTCTTGAGCGTTTCCGTGCTTTGGAGGGCACGTAAAGCCGTCGGTCCCGGTTGTTATCATATGATAACAGTCGTTAAGCCATGTCGGAGGCCCTCAGGCGGTTTGAAAACTTCCGATACTCAGGTTGGCCACTAGCGGGGGATTGACCACACTGGAGCAGCGTGGTGGAGTATGCTCTAGGACTCCTCAAGAGGAGACTCCCGTGCCCAGTAGTGGGCCATTAATGGGTTGAAGCCAATGGCAAATAATAGAGAAAAAGTTAATACTTATATTACGAGTAAAAAGCTGTCCATACACGATCAAGTGTACTTGTCATGTTTGCAGTTTGATTTGATGCGGCATCCATTATGCATGAGACACCGTAGCCATACACCGTCAAGTTTACTGGATGACGCGTCAAGTCCGCTGCAAACTTGTCAAGTATACTTGATCATGTATGGCCAGCATTGTGATTTACTTTTTCTTTCTTTTATTTTCTTGATTATATATGGCAGACGAATATTCGTGTTCGGGCTGTGGTTTTACTGCGACACTTCGCCTTTGCTAAGGACGATGTTGTCCATGTAAAATATTTTTTATTACTAAATGAATTAAAAAAAAATACAAAAAATACATACTAGGCGTGCCTTTTAAGTTCTGTCGTTTTCATATTTCCCGGCAATTTTGAATTTGGAAATGTTCTATATTCGAAAGTGTTTAAATTTTGAATCTCAAAACATTTTAAAGTATTAGGATTAATAATATTGTTTAGTCACAGCGTCGATTGGAATCTGTCTGGATACGTACGAAAATGAATCTTTCTAAGGAAAATGTTCGCGCAATAATTTTCTACAACTTTAGAAGAGGCCTAACACAGCTTCAGTGTTTTGAAGAGCTAACATCTGTGTTCAGTGATGAAGCCCCATGTCTGCGGACTGTCGAACGCTGTTATTTAGAATTCCAGCGTGGACATACTAGTGTTAGTGGCAAATCTCGCGAAGGTCGCCGAAAATCCGCCTTCACTGAAGATAACATCATTGCTGTGAGACAACTAATTCTCGAAGATCGTCATGTGACGTATCTAGAGATAGAGGCTCTATTAGGCATCTCAGGGACAACCATTCAGAAGATCTTGCATGAAGCGTTTGGTGTGAGAAAGCTAGTTTGCCGTTGGATACCGCATCTGCTTTCCGACGATCACAAGGCGGCCCGCGTCAGATGGTGTAAGAAAACTCTGCAAAGGTTCAACCGAGGAGAGTCAAATCACGTCTACGACATCATCAGTAGTGACGAATCTTGGATCTATGCCTGCGATCCTGATTTCAAACAACAATCTCCAATCTGGGTCTTTCAAGACGAGCCAATGTGGACTAAAGTTGTTCGTTCTCGAAGCACTTCAAAGAAGATGGTGGCCACGTTCGTTGGAAAAACCGGCCATGTTGCGACTATTGCACTTGAAGATCATAGAACGGTTAACGCAGAGTGGTATACTACAGTTTGATTACTGCAAGTCATCGCCGAACTTCGAAAATCTAACTCAAAGCGACGCATCATCTTGCACCACGACAACGCAAGCTCACACAGCGCTCGTCAAACGATTGAGTATTTGAAGCAGGAAAAAGTAGAAATTTTTGACCATCCTCCATACAGTCCTGACCTAAGCCCTAACGATTTCTTTACAATTTCTAAAATTAAGAAAAGTCTTCGTGGTCAAAGGTTCCAGTCCGGTGTAGAAGCAGTCGACGCTTTCAAGTCAGCCATTTTGAACACCCTCACTTTAAAGTGGAATAAATGTTATTATAACTGGTTTGAGCGAATGGAAAAGTGTATTAAACTACCTGGTGAATACTTTGAAATACAATAAAAAGTACTATAAGGTTCTAGTTGTGTTTTTTTCTTCAAACGACAAAACTTAAAAGGCATGCCTCGTATGTAAAAAATTGTAAATTGTGTAAAACCAAATGACGTTAGAAACACATGATAACGCAAATCTTCAACGACATTTTACACCATTCTATATTCTATCTCTTGCTCTATGTTACCTGTCCTGGACACCAGGAGTCCGGCAGCCCCTGCAGGATGGTGAAGGTCTCATCCGCCAGCCGGAACACCACTATCACCGACTGGTACTTCCCTACCAACTGCTCGCCCCAGTCCTGTCTGTAGATAAACTCTTCGCCCTTTAACAAAGACAACTTAATGTAAGACATAATATGTAGAAAGTAAATAATGATGGTATTCGAACATTCGAATTGTTTTCTTACTAGCTAAAAACACTTGATCAAGACACTTTTCAAACAAAAAAAACTATATCAAAATCGATTCACCCGTTTAAAAGATTGACTACAATGCCACAGGCAAGGAAATTAACATGTTAAGCTTATAACACATATTTGCGTCGGGGATGAAAAATAATAATGACATATATACATAGATCCTACTAATATTAATAAAATGTGAAAATTTGTGAGTTTTTGCATGAAAGAGTAAGAAACATACATCATGTTTCTTACTCTTTCATGCAAAAACTACTGAACGGATTTTCATGAAATTTTGCACAAAATTAGACCACGATCAGGAATAATATGACAGCCCGTGTGACGCAATGGTTACCATGCCGGATCGCCGCGATAAGGGTCCTGTGTTCGATTCCCAGCGAGGCGGAAATTTGAATGATGAGTTTGAACAAGAACAGGGAAGCCTAGTGTGGAGCTATGAGTGTGAAACGTTATTATAATATGGGGTACTTATTATCCCAGAAGACGCCGACGAAGTCATGGGTGACACCATGCTAGTAACACCATAATAATGAAACTTACTTTTTTAGGTAAATTGGCTTCATTTGGCTGACTCTCACTTTTGTCTGCTGCCTTCCGTTTGATGTAGGGCTCAGATTTCTTCAACTTCTTCTCCGCTACATACACCAGAGACGTTTCATCAGGCGACCATTCTAGACCACCGAATTCGGCTGGAAAAATTGTACATGCAATGCAGTGATTAAAGGAAAATATAAAAATAATATCGACGGTGGAAAGGAAAAACACTTGAAGCGACACTTTGGTCGAAAATGAGTTATATACATATTTGAAATCAGCGATTTTTTCTGCGTCGATTGGTCTTGGTTTCGTGGCGATCTGACCACTTTTTTGTCGTTTCAAGTAATGGCACTTTTAGGCTCTATTTTTTCAGACGCTAAATGAAGTGACAACGAATTATAGCAAATTTGGTCCATCTTCCGCGTGAAGTACTGTCTCTATAGTTTGATTTTTATTGATGTGTTTTTCCTTTTTTGTTTCGGATATTATAGGTTACTGAAATTGTTTTTCTTCATCATAGGAAATGCTATTTTAAACACTAAAGGTGTTTTTCCTTACGTCTATTCTGTTGGTGCCCAGTCACTACATTCGTTTTTCCTTGCTTACCTTCTATTTGTATCATGGAGTTGATGTGTTTTTCCTACTTATTTGTCATAGGATATTATGGATTTCAGTTGTTTTGGCAATCGCTATAAAAAGCAGTGGCTTCGGTTCAAGTAAACACACACAAAAAAGACATATAAATATTTAAATTAACTGACATCGTCTTTTATTCCCGAAACGTCGGTTCATTTAATTTTGCTGACTTCATAAATGAAGACGATAGTCTGTTAGAGTAAGCCTTGTTTATGAAATTGTGTATTTAAATTAACTATTCAAAACAAGTCTTGTCGCTACAAGCAATGAATTTCGGTCTGTTTTGTGTAAGTGGCGTCACTTAAATAAGGAAATGATATGTGACATGGCGCTTCATTCAAGTTAAAGTCTCTTAATACTAGCTTAATTGTTTTGTTTTGAAAATTTTACATAGTGTTAGCAAGGTTGAAATGAAAAATGAAAAGGCTGTAATGGTAGTGATTTAAAATAATTTGATACAGAATTTCTACCTATCTATCTAACAGCCTTTTAAAGTCCACTGCTGGACATAGGCCTCCCCCTCCCACTCCGAACGGTACTGGGCCCTCTGAATCCAGCGGCTTCCCGCGGTCTTTTTTAGGTCATCAGTCCACTTGATCGGGGAGGTGACCAGTTTTCCTTTTACCGAGACGTAGCCGCCATTCGAGTACTTTTCGACCCCATCGGTTATCTGTCCATGGAACGATGTGGCCTGCCCATTGCCACTTCAGCCGGCTAACTCTGCGAGCTATATAACTTTTGTTCGCTTACCTACGGACTTCATCGTTACGAAACTTATCTCGTAGTGAAATATAACATTGCTCGTTCCATAGCGCGCTGTGTGACTTTGTGCCTTCGACTGAGGCTAACAGTAAAAGGTGGTCTTTGATAAAAGGTGGCCACGGATACGGTAACACTGGCAGTGACAACACACATTACTGGAACATTTTCCGACTTCAGGCACTGAGGAATTTTGAATGAAAAGATATGTCGTAGTTTCCCGAACGCTGCCCAGCCGAGTTGGATTCTTCGAGTGACCTCTTTCTCGAAGTTGGACATACCCATCTGGATCATTTGTCCCAGGTAAATGTACTCGTCGGCAACTTCGAAAGCAGTGCCGTCAACAACTACCGGTATGGGTGTGACATGGACATTAGACATGATTTTTGTCTTATCCAAGTTCATCTTAAAACCCATCCATTGTGAAGCACTGTTCAGGTCCCCTACAAGCATAATACTGAGGTCCTACAGCGATTCCGCCAGGATCACTATATCGTTGACAAATTGAAGTTGTGTGAGGTATTCACCATTAATGTTAATGCCGAGCCCTTTCCACTCCATTTGCTTGAACACATCTTCCAACGCAGCGGTGAACAGTTTCAGGGAAATACTGTCCCCTTGCCTGACACCCCTCTACAATCGAATGGGGCTTCTGTAGTTTAATCGAACTGACATGATGGCTGATTTGTATATCTGTAAACACTTCAACACCTCGATATACCGACAGTCGAGCTGGCACCACTGAAGAGACTCCAGCACCGCCCAGGTCTCAATAGAATCGAAGGTTTTCTCATAGTCCACATAACCTACATATAGTGGCAAGTTATACTCTTCGGACTTCTGCATCACCTGCCTGAGTGTATGTATGTGGTCCATGGTGCTATAGCTTCTTCGGAATCCGGCTATTTCGGGAGGCTGGAAGTCGTCAATTCTGCGTGCTATGCGATTAGTGAGTACCCTTGAAAACAGCTCGTAAACGAGGCTCAAAAGTGGAATGGGCCTATACTTCTTCAATAGGGTTTTATCACCCTTCATGAAGAACAGTGTCACCACACTTCTGCTCCACGCTTCCGGGGTAGTACCACAACTGATAACGTTATCAAACAACTGCTAGAGCACTAGCAATATAGGCCTTCCTCCAGCTTTTAACAGTTCAGTTGTGATTCCGTCATCGCTCGGTGTCTTGTTGTTCTTTAGCTGATTCAGGGCCCCCCTAATTTCATACAGACTGACATCCGTGATATCTCCGGTATAGCGTTGGGTCAACTTAGCTCTAATGTCTGTAGTACGTCTCAACTTCTCCCAGGACTTCGGGGTTTTGACGAAATTACGATGCCGAACTCGGTCAGTTGGCTTTGCCAAATCCGCAATCTTTGGCGAACACTTTTGAGCTGTGATTTTGCTCTATTGTGCTTTTTACACGCCTTGTGTTATGAGAACGCAAGCCGCGTCGGCTGTTCTGCGAGATCTGCTTATTGAGCTGCCTGTACTCTGCCACATAGGCTGGAGACTGCACACATAGTTCTCATCTATCCCTCATAAGACCAAGTGTATGTTCTGAGAGTATTTGAGACCTACCACGGGGGCGAGTTTTAAATTTTTTTAACACTAGGTATCTCGCGGACTGTTGCTACTCGACTCGTCCACTGTATCACAATAATCTAAGCACGCGAAACGATTCTGTAACTCCAACTGAAAGCTCTCGGAGCCTTGGATTTGGACAGGTGTTGGGCGGAGAGTAGGTTTCATTAGTTTTCAAATGTCCTGTACATTTAATGTGCCTCTTACCATTCGGTGATCGCTCCCAGTTTTAAGCCTGCTAATCACTGAGACATCATTAAATATGTGCCGTTTGTCAGCCAGAATGAAATCTATCTCACTATTTGTGGCACCACCAGGGCTAATCCAAGTCCACTTGCGCTGAGGCTTCTTTTTGAAGAAGAAGTTCATCATATTGAGATTCTCCTTCTCGAGAAAGTTAGCCTCGTTGGTTCCGACATCCAATGCCAAAAAGACCCACTTTCTCTTCGTCACCATTTCGCATGCCGACGCTTGCGTTGAAGTCCTCCATCACATCTGCGAAATTAGATTTAGAAACCTGTATGGCTCTACTAATCTCCTCACACGTAACCTCCACCTCATCGTCGGGATGTGTCAAAGTCGTCGCATAGCACTATATTGTTGACGAGGGACTTGTGGACGTGAAACCCGATACCACATTGGGACAGTTGCTCGCCCTCCCGATTCTGAATTTATGAGTGTTAAAGTCTCTAATAATGAAAGTTAGGTTTATAAGATCAATATACGTTTGCAATACAGAAGGATACGCGTTGGTCATTTATAATATCTGTAGTATTGTTTGATCGCTCATGGAGATAGTAACGTATGTACCTACACTTCGTTTAAAGTTTGTGTTTTCCCACTTTTTTAGTGCAAAATGTTGTACCAGTAAGCTTTTAAAACAAAAAAAGACACTGTTTTATCTCAATATTATTTTTCTTTCTTTGGTATCTTTGGGAAACAAAGTAGGGACTTCAGTTATAAATATAACATTGAATTATTACATAACTAGCGCTTATCGTATTTTTCCTCTACTTAGCAGGGTTTTTCCACAACCCTGTGTCTTATGCTCGATACGCTTAAGTTGTTTTTCCCCCTTGTCATATCATGCATAGCTTGCTGCTGATGTGTTTTTCCTTGTGTTTGTCAAAATATTGAAGTTGCATTTAATGTGTTTTTCCTTCCGCTGTATTTGCCATAAAATAATTAAGCGACGCATAAATCCTTTTATCATGCTAGCATATTTTTCTAAGTTTAATTAGAAGATAGTAAATAAAAAATAAAGAAACTATTTTTTTTCCTGTCGCTCTAACTTGAAATTGTAATTAGTTATGATTTTTTTTCTGAAAATAAAAACTTTGATCGGCTCTCCTGTAAAGTTCCAAAATTGTCGCTTCAAGGGTTTCTCCTTTCCACCGACGATATGTTAGGGACCTAAATGCATCGTCAGCACAAGCGCATAAGCTGCGCAAGTTCAAGTAATTGTCCCCTTCCCCCCAGCGCGGATTGCTTCCGTGCGTCCTCACGTAACTTTGCAACCAAGTGAAGTGATAGGATACCTCTTTCATTTAGGCCCCGTCTCAAGTACGAGTGAGTGCGCAATATGCTTCGCCCTGCTCGCACTTTATGTCAACGAGTGCAGCAAGATACTGCGACTTACTATAGCACTCAAATTAACACAAAATATTAGTACACCTAATCTTATAATGCATAGATACCAATGACGTATTACAAGTAATAATAGTTATGCCCAAGTAAAATATAATGCTGGGCATACATGATCAAGTATACTTGTCAAGTTTGCAGCGGACTTGACACAGCATCCAGTAAATTTGAGTGTATGGCCACAGTATGGCTACCTGGCCATATAGCTATCTCATGCAAACTGGATGCCGCATCAAGTCAGACTGCAGACTTCACAAGTACACTTGATTGTGTATGGCCAGCTTTAGAGTGACGTTAAAACTCTACAATAATGCCCGTTGTCCACCTAAGCAATATTACAGGAAATCTGCCATTATTATCAACTTTCATTATGACCCTATGTATGAATAGTGCACATTCGCAAGGGGCGACATGAGGCATGACAACTTTATGTGCCATTCAAATTCAAACTCATTTTGTTTGAATTTTTCAATACACTTATGAACATTATTTTTTATCTACCTCTATTTCGGAAAGGTGCTTTTTTATAGAGAAGAAATGGCGAAAGAAACTCCTCAGCACATCTTTTAAATTAGTACATAAACAGAATAAACTTCTGACATCCTTACAGTCAGAGTACACTTCTCCATGCACGTCCAGGGCATTGAGGTCTACACTGTGCACCATGGTGTTCTCCGACCACACTTCCAAATACTGCTTCTTAATGTCCTTGGATTCTTTCTCTTCTCTCACCACTGCTCTGAATGCCTCGGATGGTGACACTGCTGAAAGGATTCTGTAGAAAAAAATATTATAACATTAAAACTTTTTTCACATGGAGCATAATTATTTTTTAGTGTACATAACTGTCACCAGAGTTGAATATCTAATTTGTACCAAATAATGCCATGCCAGAAAGCAGCAAGTGCTTATAATTGGAATATTGTCATATCCACAGCTGATGACTCAGGAGCTGGGCCACCTGACAGTAAGTGGTCACTACTGTCTATTGATTTATTATAAAATATCAAAAGGATCATCAAGATGTTGGCCCTCCATTATGGTAGCAACTTTTTTTTTACATGAAATGAGTTATTGCTTGACAACGATCCCAACTGATCTACTCATTATCACATTAAAACATGCCTTCACAATTAATTTCAGATGAAGTCAAAAAAGTCAAAAGACAAATTATTTATTTCATAGGCACAAATGGCTCGCTTAATAAAAGTCAATAAACCAATGAAAAGATGAAGCTGTAGGAACAATAATGATAACTAGTGGTAATTAGAATTTGATTGAGTTCCTTATTTACATAAATAACAAGAAAAAAGCAATGAATGAGTTACACAAAAAAAAAATACAAATAATTAAGTTACTTACTCATTACTAACATCCATACCAAAGTCACTTTTATCAATAACCTTGATATAATCCTTAGCTACGTCCAGCATGTAATTGTGGACATACTTGGTCGTCCGTCCCTTGTCCAGGTTCCGGACAGACCACTTAGCAGTGACTTTGTTGCCATTGTTGTTCAATCTACCACCAAGCACGGTTGGTATCTTTGCCAGTGTTTTATAGGCATTCACTATAGTGTCTAGCTGTAAGCACATACAACACATTCATTTTGTTCAGAAATTAATGTCATTTTAAAAAGGTCATGTTTAACAGTTTCATATAAAGAGTCTTACCTGGGCAGACATTCTAAGCATGAAGTCAGTAGACCAACACTTTATAAATATTATACTATCTGAAACAAAATTTACACAATTTAAAATAAAAACAATTCCCTAAATACTTACTTAACTTTTAAGAGAACTATTATGTTTGACCAATATTTTCAATAGCTGTTAATATACCTATTGAAATTTTGTTGTGAAAAGTTAGCAGTAAAATTTCACTCAATCATTTACATAAAGATACCGAAAAGGGGTTACAGCATGCAGCCTTATCTATCATTTAACAATGTAGGTACTTATTGACATGAATATTCCTTCTTATCCATCTGCATACATTTAATTAAATAATGATAACAGAAACTTCAATGTTATAAGTTGATATACTCTTTAAAGTAATATGCAGTTTTTAGATCAAAGAATTGTATATGAATGATTCAGCTGTTTCTACAGCATTAATATCTGGTGTGCATTATAAAATAATATCCATAGAAATACCTACTATACCTTCAATTCGATAACTTTTTTATCACAACAATGCAAACAAACAACTTTTGTAAAGTGAAATTATTATAACACTCAATAAAAACAAGTCAGAAAGTTTGTTTATTATTGCCAAAGTCTGTCTAGAAAAAATTGACAAAACTGTATTTCAAGCAAGAATGAAACTACATAAAAATGTAGATTTATTAGATTTAAAAATTCATGTCACCAAATCACTAAACTTTCAAATATAATAGCTGTCAAAAATTGTCAAAGCACAAAAAAAGATATCAGCTGGTTCCATGGATATATTATTACTCTATCTGGATATATGTGATATATGTCATATTTTGATATTGACTTCAAATTAAGTACATACATCATTTCCATTAAAAAAACAATCATCGAAATCGGTTGGCGTAAATCGTGATATTGAGTTATTTATTGGTCCATCTGTTGCGCATATACTTAATGCTTTAAGACTTATATGGTTTTGTCATGGATGCCATTGTCAGATCTCGCTCTTTAAGTAGGACCACAATGACCAAGCACCAGCTTTCGATTAAAAAAAAGAATCATCAAAATCGGTTCACCCAGTCGAAAGTTCTGAGGTGACAAACATAAAAAAATACAGTCGAATTGGCCTCCGGGAAGTTGGCACCGCACTTTTAAGTTACAAACATTTTGAAGGTTGTTCCAGGTTGTGCTAGGTTTGTGCTACATTGTTCCAAAACGGCAAAACACTGAGAATGAAACTTTCGGTGTAAATCCAAAAAACGTGATTTTTGAGCTAGCACCGCACTTTCAAAATATCGCGATTCTGGCAGTTGTTCTGGGTTGTTCTAGGTTTGTTCTACATTGTTCCAAAATATCACGTTCGAAAAACAATTATTTCCCACAGAATTCGTGAAAACAAGTTTTTGAGCTAGCACCGCACTTTTAAGATATCGCGATTCTGACGGTTGTTCTGGGTTGTTCTAGGTTTGTTCTATATTGTTCCAAAATATTATTTTCGAAAATCAATTATTTCCCACAGAATTCGTGAAAACAAGTTTGGAAGTTGGCACCGCACTTTAAAGATATCGCGATTCTGGCGATTGTTCTGGGTTGTTCTAGGTTTGTTCTACATTGTTCCAAAATATTGTGTTCGAAAAACCATTATTTTCCTCAGAATTCGTGAAAACAAGTTGTGAAGTTGGCACCGCACCTTAAAGATATCGCGATTCTGGCGGTTGTTCTGAGTTGTTCTAGGTTTGTTCTACATTGTTCCAAAATATTGTGTTCGAAAAACCATTATTTTCCTCAGAATTCGTGAAAACAAGTTGTGAAGTTGGCACCGCACTTTATAGGTATCACGATTCTGGCGGTTGTTCTGGATTGTTCTAGGTTTGTTCTATATTGTTCCAAAATATCACGTTTGAAAAACAATTATTTTCCACAAAATTCATGAAAACAATTTGGAAATTGTCACTACACTTTTAAGGTATTGCGATTCTGGCGGTTGTTCTTGGTTGTTCTGGATTGTTCTAGGTTTGTTCTATATTGTTCCAAAATAACGCAAAACCATTATTTTCCACAAAATTCGTGAAAACAAGTTTGGAAGTTGTCACCGCACTTTAAAGATATCGCGATTTTGGCGGTTGTTCTGGGTTGTTCTAGGTTTGTTCTACATTGTTCCAAAATATTACGTTCGAAAAACCATTATTATCCTCAGAATTCGTGAAAACAAGTTGTGAAGTTGGCACCGCACTTTAAAGATATCGCGATTCTGGCGGTTGTTCTAGGTTGTTCTAGGTTTGTTCTACATTGTTCCAAAATTATTGCGTTCGAAAAACCATTATTTTCCTCAGAATTCGTGAAAACAAGTTGTGAAGTTGGCACCGCACTTTAAAGATATCGCGATTCTGGCAGTTGTTCTGGGTTGTTCTAGGTTTGTTCTACATTGTTCCAAAATATTGCGTTCGAAAAACCATTATTTTCCTCAGAATTCGTGAAAACAAGTTGTGAAGTTGGCACCGCACTTTAAAGGTATCACGATTCTGGCGGTTGTTCTGGATTGTTCTAGGTTTGTTCTATATTGTTCCAAAATATCACGTTTGAAAAACAATTATTTTCCACAAAATTCATGAAAACAATTTGGAAATTGTCACTACACTTTTAAGGTATTGCGATTCTGGCGGTTGTTCTTGGTTGTTCTGGATTGTTCTAGGTTTGTTCTATATTGTTCCAAAATAACGCAAAACCATTATTTTCCACAAAATTCGTGAAAACAAGTTTGGAAGTTGTCACCGCACTTTAAAGATATCGCGATTTTGGCGGTTGTTCTGGGTTGTTCTAGGTTTGTTCTACATTGTTCCAAAATTATTGCGTTCGAAAAACCATTATTTTCCTCAGAATTCGTGAAAACAAGTTGTGCAGTTGGCACCGCACTTTAAAGATATCGCGATTCTGGCAGTTGTTCTGGGTTGTTCTAGGTTTGTTCTACATTGTTCCAAAATATTGCGTTCGAAAAACCATTATTTTCCTCAGAATTCGTGAAAACAAGTTGTGAAGTTGGCACCGCACTTTAAAGATATCGCGATTCTGGCGGTTGTTCTAGGTTGTTCTAGGTTTGTTCTACATTGTTCCAAAATTATTGCGTTCGAAAAACCATTATTTTCCTCAGAATTCGTGAAAACAAGTTGTGAAGTTGGCACCGCACTTTAAAGATATCGCGATTCTGGCAGTTGTTCTGGGTTGTTCTAGGTTTGTTCTACATTGTTCCAAAATATTGCGTTCGAAAAACCATTATTTTCCTCAGAATTCGTGAAAACAAGTTGTGAAGTTGGCACCGCACTTTAAAGGTATCACGATTCTGGCGGTTGTTCTGGATTGTTCTAGGTTTGTTCTATATTGTTCCAAAATATCACGTTTGAAAAACAATTATTTTCCACAAAATTCATGAAAACAATTTGGAAATTGTCACTACACTTTTAAGGTATTGCGATTCTGGCGGTTGTTCTTGGTTGTTCTGGATTGTTCTAGGTTTGTTCTATATTGTTCCAAAATAACGCAAAACCATTATTTTCCACAAAATTCGTGAAAACAAGTTTGGAAGTTGTCACCGCACTTTAAAGATATCGCGATTTTGGCGGTTGTTCTGGGTTGTTCTAGGTTTGTTCTACATTGTTCCAAAATATTACGTTCGAAAAACCATTATTTTCCTCTGAATTCGTGAAAACAAGTTGTGAAGTTGGCACCGCACTTTAAAGATATCGCGATTCTGGCGGTTGTTCTAGGTTGTTCTAGGTTTGTTCTACATTGTTCCAAAATATTGCGTTCGAAAAACCATTATTTTCCTCAGAATTCGTGAAAACAAGTTGTGAAGTTGGCACCGCACTTTAAAGATATCGCGATTCTGGCAGTTGTTCTGGGTTGTTCTAGGTTTGTATAATTGTTTTTGAAACGTGATAGTTTGGAACAATATAGAACAAACCTAGAACAACCCAGAACAACCGCCAGAATCGTGATACCTTTAAATTGCGGTGCCAACTTCATAACTTGTTTTCACGAATTCTGAGGAAAATAATGGTTTTTCGAACGCAATATTTTGGAACAATCTAGAATAAACCTAGAACAACCCAGAACAACCGCCAGAATCGCGATATCTTTAAAGTGCGGTGCCAACTTCACAACTTGTTTTCACGAATTCTGAGGAAAATAATGGTTTTTCGAACGCAATATTTTGGAACAATGTAGAACAAACCTAGAACAACCCGGAACAACCGCCAGAATCGCGATATCTTTAAAGTGCGGTGCCAACTTCACAACTTGTTTTCACGAATTCTGAGGAAAATAATGGTTTTTCGAACGCAATATTTTGGAACAATATAGAACAAACCTAGAACAACCCAGAACAACCAAAAACAACCGCCAGAATCGCAATACCTTAAAAGTGTAGTGACAATTTCCAAATTGTTTTCATGAATTTTATGGAAAATAAAAGTTTTTCAAACGTGATATTTTGGAACAATATAGAACAAACCTAGAACAACCCAGAACAACCGCCAGAATCGTGATACCTTTAAAGTGCGGTGCCAACTTCACAACTTGTTTTCACGAATTCTGAGGAAAATAATGGTTTTTCGAACACAATATTTTGGAACAATGTAGAACAAACCTAGAACAACCCAGAACAACCGCCAGAATCGCGATATCTTTAAAGTGCGTTGCCAACTTCCAAACTTGTTTTCACGAATTCTGTGGGAAATAATCGATTTTCGAAAATAATATTTTGGAGCAATATAGAACAAACCTAGAACAACCCAGAACAACCGTCAGAATCGCGATATCTTAAAAGTGCGGTGCTAGCTCAAAAACTTGTTTTCACGAATTCTGTGGGAAATAATTGTTTTTCGAACGTGATATTTTGGAACAATGTAGAACAAACCCAGAACAACCCAGAACAACTGCCAGAATCGCGATATTTTGAAAGTGCGGTGCTAGCTCAAAAATCACGTTTTTTGGATTTACACCGAAAGTTTCATTCTCAGTGTTTTGCCGTTTTGGAACAATGTAGCACAAACCTAGCACAACCTGGAACAACCTTCAAAATGTTTGTAACTTAAAAGTGCGGTGCCAACTTCCCGGAGGTGTCGAATTGAGAACCTCCTTCTTTTTTGAAGTCGGTTAAAAATGTTTCCTATTGATAATTTTTCGAGTGGTAAAAAGATATATTATTGAAATAATGTATTAATAATTACCGAATTTAAATTACATATTGTATTAAGAGTAAATTTAAAATTAAGGTATACAATTTTTAAGTATTCAATTTTATTATTTTTTTTCATTTATTTAATACAAACAGATTTACAATTATGTACTTAACATAAAGAGCTTTGCATAAACCGTATCGGTTTGTCCGCAAGCTTGTTAGCCTCTAATACAAATTACAAATAATGTTACTACTATTGCTAGACAATCTTACAACAAAACAGTCATCGCAACTTGGTGCATTGAAAACCGGTTTTTACCGGTTTTTAATTAATTATTTCAATTAATTAAGGTAATTGTTGTGAGATCATTGATAATAATATAATATATATCTTTTTATTCATCTTAGATGTTTTATATCATTGTAAAAAATCACAATTGAATGATAAATCTTGGGACTTTGGATAACATGGACACAATACAAAAATCAAACAAAAATAGTCATAATGTTATGACGTCATCGATCTTTAAATACCTGATAAAAGATCCCTCCGAGACGCGGGTTTGGAAAAATAAACAATAATATTCTTAGTATCAATTTGTTTTTTTTCTTTTTCTTGCAAAAATTTTGAAAAACTGGAAAATATGTATTTTATCAATTATTTAAGCAAGGAGTTTGTTGCTTTGAAGTAAATCAATTGATGTTTCCATTCAAACAATATAATGGAAAAATTTCCCTTTGAGTTTAATTAAGTACCTACCTACATAAAAAAGAAAAATTTAAAAATAATGTTATTATCAGTAGTGTATGTACAAGAGTACACATCAGTAATTTACAAAAAATCATTAGAAAAATTATGTTGCACATTTGCGTCGCTCAAAAGTCCAAAAGTTGATTTATGTGTATTTATTAAAATAAATTAGTAGAATCTTTGCTTGAAATGTTTTTTTTAAGTTATGAACGCATTTAAATACTAATTAATTATACAAATATAAAAAAAAATTGGTTGTCTGTAAAGTCTGTTTACGGACAATGGTTTTACGTGATAACGTCTATTTCGTAGAAGAATAATTTATGATATAAATAATGTAATGTAAGAACGTAATGGAAGCCCTACGCACGGAGCCGCGGTGCTACTCGCCAGTTGTGTCAGCTTGAACATGGCTTGACGCGCCACCGCGACCCGCGTATCTAGCTAGATTATAATATTAAATTTCATACTAACTATACGATTTTAAACATATTTGAGTTGAAAATTTGGTTTAAATCGTTTTAAATATCAGGAGCTGCGCGACATCTGTGATTTTCTTGACTACAACTAAAGTCCGAGTCGATGTACTGTGTAAAGTTCTTTCAAGTAGTTCATACCTATAAACAGAGATGACGCTATTGTAGATTTTCGTTTTCATATAATAATAATACGTACGAGCTACGAGAAATCATTTCTTTTCAAAAGATTGTAAAATAAAATAAAAATGAAATGAAAAATGCCTTCCAAGCGGACCGATTACGCTTGAGTGGGAGAGAGACGGCCGGTCTAGCGTGCCTCTCTCTCTAATGCTGCGCGCGCTTCCGTGACGTTACTCGGTTTTCGTGAATGCCTCTCAGGCTCATCGTCTTTATAAACGTTATCACGTTAAAAAATATATGAAATTCCTACTTTTTATTATAGGTACAAATATAAAAAAATAATATGAAATTGCTACTTTTTTGGCCTCAAATTTGAAATAGACCCTTGGCCTTACAGAGTTGCGCGCTTTGGAGTTTGGGGGAGTGAAAATATAATAAATGTTATTTACACTCAAAATTACTGAGGGGGTATGAGATGGAAAAGGGGGACAGCTAGCACCCCCAGGATTTTCTACACCGATAAGAACGCATTAACTACCTACTAACTACTGTCCATAAAATTCCATACCTAATGAGGTATGCCTCTAGAAAAATACAATTTACTTCCAGCCTCCAGGGGCCAAAAAATATATGATATTTTATAATGTTACATTTTGGTAAATCTGTCTGACTTAATTTTATTTATCTATCTCATTAACCTACGTAACATCATAATATTACACTATAATACTATTTTGAAAACCTAGACCACCACCACATTCAAAATCTAAATTTGTTTAAATTTTAAATAAAATAAAAGCGCAGAAAAGATAACGCTGTGTTCACATTGTTATAGTACAGTACGAGTACGACGCACGACGGGTACAACGCTGACGTCACGATGCGGTCGACGCGGCCACGGGTGGCGGCGACGCCGCGCGCCGCTCGATACGCGCGGCGCGCACGTCCCGCGCGGCCGCGGCGTTCCGCTCCCAGTCTGGAGGACCCGCCCCTGTAGCACAAACCCTTGTTCACGTTCTAATTATAGTATTTATTCCTTATATTTCACGGAATTTTATTTTCAACTAAAGTGATACGTTACAAATTACAACGAAAAAAGCTGTGAGCTGTGAGTACGAATCAAGCGGGAATTAAAGTAACTACAGTGATAAAAGACTAATTGATTTAATCAAACACCTCATAGAATACAGATGTGACTGTGAAAAAATCATTAATTACAAATTGAAGAACCTATCAAATATAAAATAAGTATTTGTGTTCTTTGAATCTTGTTACTGAAAACTGCGTAACATTTAAAAAAGTTATGTTCGCAGTGATTTTTTTTGTCCAATTCGATACATTGGTTAACAAGATAAATTAATTAACGACATATGACGACGAAACGCCTGTAGTGCAGGATTAGAAAAGTAAGGTCAACAAAACAAGAAATACATTTAATTTTTAGGTCAAAATGAATGAAATCGATTTGATAAAGCAAGTAGAAAAACATCCAATATTGTATGATAAAACAGTGAGAGGGTTCAATAAAGCAAAATTAAGAGACGATGCCTGGAAAGAAATACGAAAAGTACTTGAGGTATCGGGTAAGTTGAAATTCCGTTTACTGTAGGTAATAGGTATCTAAATTAAAATACATTATTTCTGATTTCGCTATTTAATATGCGATTTACAAGTATTTAATCACTTCAATTTTTGATATCTACTTTAAAGTACTTAAATACGTGTAAACTGTAAACTGCACATTAGTGACGTTATACGTATACTGACGTTTGAAAACAGCCGCAATATTTTCTTAAACACTAAACATATGAAAAGAAAAACTTTTAAAAACTGATTTTAAAATTGGTGTTTTAATAATAGACGATATGCGAATTCCGATGCCAATTTAATTAATTTAATCAATTAGTTATTTTAATTAATTGTCAACCTGTGCAAGGAAGCCAGTAATCTTAGTAAACGTTCCTAATTCTGCGGACCGTACACGCCTCTCATTAAATGTGTAACCGTCTATAGGTTTTTTTATATCTATAACCATAGCCAAGACAAGGTTATTGACACCTAATCACACCACTGATAATAATATTTTGGGTTTTAGTCTTTAGATATTTATTTTGTTAAATACAGGATGCGCTTTTTTTTTAAAATCAACGGGTTCGATGTTTGTTTTTTGGACAACCAAAAATATCTTCGCTAAGTTAGTAAAGTTAAAAATCTGATTTTGTTAAAAAAACATCAGGTAAAAACATTGAAGTATAATGATATAGAACCATTGAAGTATAATGTCATAGAACAGACACCTCGAACAAAATGTGTGTCCCGCCTAGGGCATGCAATTATCCGCTCAATTTTAGTATCCGGATATTTCGAATAGTCCCTAATCATTATCCGGATATATTCGGATAATACGAATAATTCGAATAATACTTATAGAAGGTAAAATACAAATAATTTATGAATACAATCAATATTTTTATTATGAAACTCGTTCAAAATTTAATTCAAAACCCAATACTTTTTGTGAGATGTATCAGAACGCTGCTAAGCTTCATCCTAGAGTCGCATCTAGTCATAAACTAATTAGCAATGTTCTTAGGGTAATTTCTACACGTATATGTTTTAACCACATCACATCGAGCTAGTACCGTCTTCTTCTGAAAGCTAACAGACCTCAAGGTTTTCGACCTGGGTACCAGCATCATGGCGAATCCTCAAGGAGGAATCCTCAAGGACGACCCTGTAGCCTAGTTGGTAGCGTCCCTATCTGCAAAGCTGTTCAATTTCCGTAGTCTATTGTCATAGAAAAGCCCAAAAGCAGGAAACCTAGGAGACCAAGAGGCTTTTCAACCATCTGCTATCAATGAGTACTGGAGTATTTTAGGCCACATCGCCCGGAAGAATGGTAACAATCTTGGGAAGTTAGTCATCACCGGCAAAGTCCAGGGGACCAGAACACGAGGTCACAGTCAGAATTCCGATACGCTGGTCGGATCAAATCCACACCACTCTTGACAGCAGGATGCACGAGGCCATCCACGCCGCAGGGCATAGGATCCGTTGGTGCAAGATAGTGCTGGAAGGATAAAGTGATCCGTTGAGGAGGTCATGACCCTCAGCACTGTGAACATCGACGCAAGGAGGATTGCCATAGAACTGCTCGATTTCTGAGCTAAATTTTTAAGCTATGCTGTAAATACAGTGAGCTTGTAGAGCGGCATGTGGATTCTCCAGAACCATTTCTACTTCAGGGGCTAGGCTGAGCACCGCGAGCGAGTGCCTAAACGATCCATTTTTAACCGACTTCAAAAAAAGGAGGAGGTTCTCAATTCAACTGTATTTTTTTATGTTTGTTACCTCGGAACTTTCGACTGGGTGAACCGATTTTGATGATTTTTTTAAATCAAAAGCTGGTGCTTTTCATGTGGTGCGTGACAAATGGTCGAATATCTCAATACCACGCCAACCGATTTCGATGATTCTTTTTTTATTATTATTCGAAAGGATGTACTTCATTTGAAGTCGGTCTTTTTGTTAAATTTTTTCTATTAAATCCGTCGCAGAAATATTACTTCTTTTTACACAAATAAGTTAATGCTTGACCACAATCCCACCTGATGGTAAGTGGAGATGTGGTCCAAGGTGGTGAGCACATTAACTTAGTAAAAGCCTAATCACTCTTTCATTATAGTCAGTTATAGACAGGCGGGAACGCCGTCGCAGGCAAGTTATTCCAGTCCTTGGCGGTGTGTATGACGAGGCAAACCACCTCGTCCTTATTGGCGGGATGTTCACGACAAAAGGATGGATAGCCGCCGTGCGTCACGTCGTTCAACATGTCGAGAGATGGAGGAATTATATCAAACAATTCCTGTGCACACTCATTGAAATGTCCCCTGTAGAAAACCGAGAGGTTGGCTTCTCTGCGCCTGTGCTCGAGGCTTTGCAGATTGGTCTCAACCAAATCTGGGTTACCAGTCAGCCTCTTCGCACGCCTTTCCAATGAGTCCAAGGCAGAAAGGTGACATTTGGCTGCACTTGCTCAAATGTGCGAACAGTACTCCACACACGGCCGAACGCTTGTATTTTGAGCTTGTATAAAGCTCAATACAAGGTTAAGAGTTGCCTCGGTGTGAAGTATCGCCGTATCTTTGCTAGGGCACCAAGTTTCTTTGCAGCAGCCTTAGCCTTGGTTTCAATGAACCGCCCAAACTTGAGTTTCAAGGATATATCTACTCCTAAAAACTGAAGGCAGTTGGTATAATCCAAGGATACATTCCGAAAAGTAGGAGCCAAGGTAAGCGGCCTCCTCTTGGCGGTGAATAGATACGTCTGCGTTTTAGTGGCGTTGAATCTCACAAGATTGGCTTCGCCCCACTCGGACACAACCCGAAGTGTGAGATTCATACGAACACCCATAGCTTCTCTTTCAGACTGAATTTCGTCCCGACTGGCTCTGGAACTTGGTAGGTATCTCTCTACTACTGTGCTATCGTCCGCGTACCCATAAATACCGGGCATAAGCAGGTCATTTATATGCAGCAGAAAAAGAGTGGCGGAGAGAATGGACCCCTGAAGAACTCCGGCATTTGTAGCCATCGTTCTCGATTAACAACCATCGACTACAACGCGGAAAGACCGGTCGCTCAGGAAGTCCTTTACCCAGTGGATAAGGCCAGGGAATATGCCGTAAGCTGGAAGCTTGCTTAGAAGGATAGCGTGCCAGACCTTATCGAAGGCCTTCGAGACATCAAGGGGGATAGCAAGTGCCTCCCCATTTTTCTTAAAGGCCTACCAATATTTTATTGAAATTGCGGAAATTCCTAGAACATGGTTTGGACGCTTCTTGCATGTATTCTGTAGAAATATCGAGCTGCCATTATTTGTATTTTGTAAGTTATCTCATAAAAATTATATGTATGAGGGTTTTTAACTAATTTGTTTTTTGGCATTTGGTCGTATTTTATATTATTGGAGGCTAATAGACTATCTACTTTGTGATTATAAAGTTTAAAATATTACATCTTGGTCCTTTACATATATTTCAATTAAAAAAAAACATGTAAAAAAACTAAAAATTTACTATCCGTTTTATTCGAATTATCCGGATAGTCACAAGCCCATTATCCGGTTTTAAAATTCGGCGGATATCCGGATAAATCGAATATCCGGATAGTAAGCCCTGGCCGCCCGCGTGGAGGTTCCATTTCCAAAATTGCGCCCCCGTTCTTTCAAAATCGAACGAATCCATTGAAGATTGAAGCCACGTGGCGCCAATGCATTGGGACATACATGGTGTTCGCGGTGTCGGTTCTATACGCTAGTAATAATACTTCAATGTATAGAACAGACATCTCAAACAAAATGTGTGTTCCGCCCGGGAGGTTCGAATTTCAAAATTGAGCTCCGGTTCTCCTTTAAAAATCGAACGAATCAATTAAAGATTGAAGCCACGTGACGCCAATGCATTGGGACTTACATGGTGATCGGGGTGTCTGTTCTATACGCTAGTAATAGTACTTCAATGGGTAAAAACGATATTCACAGACACGGAGTGCAAGAAGCGCTGGCGGTCCCTGCGCGACTCGTTTATCAAGCTGCAGCGCACGCACGGCAACCGCACGCGCTGGCCGTACCACCACGCCATGCGGTTCCTCATCCCGCACCTCGAGCCCAAGCTTGATTACTTGTGAGTATCTCCATTCTCAAGACCTGTCTAAATTACGAGTGTAATACATAACAGTAATCTATTGTATCTTCCATTCATCTATTTATCATTCCTTAAGTAAAATATATGTACTTGACAAGTGCGGGTTCAACTTGCAGAGAGGGTTTCGTGCGTTGATTATGAGTATTAAACTTACCGTTATTTTTCATTTATTTTTGCGTTTTTTTTTAAGACCGTAGAGAACCTATAAGAACTCTACGGTAGAGTTCTTATAGGTTTTCCTGTAAAGAACATTCAAAATTCTAGCGTCAGTAGTTTCGGAGTTAATCTGTGGGTAGGGTAGGCCACAGAACATCTAATAATTAGTAGATACTAATTATATAGTAGATACTAATTATTAGATGTTCTGTGGCCTTACCGCTAGAGCGTGTAATGTAAACCCGCGTAGGGCGTAGGCGCGGAGCAGATGCCTACTTGCATGTTGCGTTTGGCGTTTGGTAAAATGAAAATGGTAATTAAAACAGTAAATGTTCGGAAACGAACAAATGTGTAACTTCGATAAAAAGGTTTTCGACTTCAATGAAATAAAAAAACGAAACAATAATAATAGTTGAAAAGTTTTCGGTGAAATGAAAATCATCTAAAGTCCTTTCTTTTTATTTCAGCAAAAGAGAAGACGATGACTCAGACTCCGAAGAAGGTCGACAGCGCATCTCAGGAAAACGAAAAACGTACGACGAAGACGAGGACGACGAAGATTCCCGCTCTTTGAAAAAAGCGCGCCAAAACTCCACAGATGAAGAAAACTCTTGCCATTGTTCTAGAAACGACCCTGACGAGTTGTTTTTACTAAGTTGCGCGCCAATTTTAAAGCGTCTGAACGCGAAACAAAGCGCTGTCGCAAGATTAAGGATTCAACAAGTTCTTCTAGAAGCAGAGTTTGGTAACGCAACCGATCTGCCTTCCGACGCTCCGGGCAGCGATTGCGATTTAGAAAACCTTAAGTAACAGTTTTGCTTACGTTCATATTTACCTATTGAGTCTCTTCTTTTTAACCTTTCTAGTCATTCAGACTTCTATAATTTGATAGTGTACGTTATGATTGCTTTCAAAGGCTTTCGGCTTCAACCCATTAATGGCCCACTACTGGGCACGGGTCTCTCCTCTTGAGGAGGCCTGGAGCATACTCCACCACGCTGCTCCAGTGCGGATTGGTGGAGTGGTTAGTGATCAACCCGAGTGTCGGTTTATACCGCCCGAGAGCCTCCGACATAGCTTAAAGACTCTTATCTTATGATTAAAATCGGAACCGACGGGTTTACGTGCCATCCGAAGATCGAGCACATACTCGATGCATCCGAAGCACGGAAACGCTCAAGAATTTTTTTGGCCACTAGACCGCACCCGCTGTTGTTTAACTTTATCGATCACATAAGATCGACGCAAGCCGCCGGGCTATGAGCGCTTCCATTGATCTCAAAAGCTTAAATAGGAGTTATGAGAGGCTGTTGTCAGTAGCGTAGCTTACCCTGTATCAATATGTTTGTTGAGGGGCCCCGGACCAACTTTAGCTGTAAAATTCCGGGAGAAATAAGGTGCGGCTACAATAGAGCGGCCTCAGGGCGCTACTCTTTTACTTATAATATCATTGGCGCTACTTGAACAGACAATTGTCTATATACCAAACTAGGACATCTCCCTCGCTTCGCTTCGGGAAAAATAATAAAAAAATATAATATAGCCTATGTCACCCGGGGATAGTGTAGCTTCCCAACAGTGAAAGAATTTTTCAAATCGGTTCGGTAGTTTCGGAGCCAATTCAATGCAAATAATCAAATCTTTCCTCTTTATAATATTAGTATAGATAAACATAAGCGAATATTCAGGACTCATATAAACTCTATTGAAATTGCAAATAATAAAATATTTACAAGACAAAGAGTAGCGTATAATTGAGGTAACTAGATCTAGGTACATAGATTTCTATTTTCGATGTTGGTAAGTAGTTTAACTTAGTAATAGCCATTTAGTATGAAGTGGGAATTTAGTAAAGAATTGCTTTTAAGAAGTACAAAAAAAAATTATATAGTTATATCTTATTTAGCCAAAATAAGGTTTAGTCTAATACTCTAGAAATTAAGTTACATATAAGTATATAATATATTCAAGTATAATTATAACAGTGGAGTCCCGTTGTGGTCTATAAAACAATAAAAGGTAGAAATCGTTTCATCTTAATAATACGTACTAGTATAATGATATATTATTACTATTACTAATATATCTTACATAGGTACATCTTAATTAATAATTGATGGATTCCAAGGCTTTAGACCTAATGGAACTCCACCATTAGCGCCTTAGAAATAAATTATCATACCTAATATTCCCCTTTTCTGGCCAGCAACAGAGGCTGCGTTACATTTAATTTTAAGGATCAAATTACTTAATACTATACCTAAGTAATATAATACATTATAATATATTATTTATGGATGACATGACCGAATGTAAAGATGTATAAATGTTGTAATTGGTGGCCGGTCACCCATGGCAGCCATGGCAAAAAATATAATCCATCATGACAATAATATAAAATTATTATCGTAACATATTATATTTTGATTTCGTAATATTGTAACATTGAACATGTTATTATATTATAATTATCATGTTGTGAGTTGTGACTAATATTCAAAAATTTAATAAACTGTATGAATCTAAAAGTTATAAAAAGATTTGTGAATGATAAAATATATTTATTTTAATCTTTATTAAAAAAAAAGTAGGTATTATAAAAACTTACCCTACCATGCTTTTTGACAATCTTCGTCTTCCCGTGCAATTAAAAAAATATGTTTATGAGATATGTAGGAGGTACATGCATTACCTATAAACTTAATAGTTGTTTAATAGGAACCTGCCTCTGTAGTTAAATCCGAATTTTTATTAATAAGTGTGTAACTATGTGCATAATAAAAGATATACTTAAACATGAGGACGTTGAATTATTTAAATCTGAAATCTTACAAAGTTAAAAACCGCGCAAGTGCATGCCAGGCCACGCGCAGTGTAGATTGTAGGGTTCCGAAGAAGTAGGTAAGTTTATCGATTATTACTCATTAAATACTTAGGTATGCTAACATTTTTTTTACACAAATAAGTTAATGCTTGACCACAATCCCACCTGATGGTAAGTGGAGATGTGGTCCAAGGCGGCATAGCCGTGCTTTTCCTCATATAACCTACCTCATAAACCTCAAATTCATCATATAACTTATTTTTGAGTATTTTTTCACTTGTCCAACACGTTTAGCCAGCAGAGGGGGGAGAGGAACACTTGACTCTAGTAGCAAACGGACCTCTAATTCCAAAAATGGTCTTAGAAAACCTATAATATTTTTGAAAGACCTTTGTTACAGTTTTCTAGCACTGGGTCTCGCCGCTTTGCTTCGGACAGACGGACGAACATGACCTAAAAATTTGAAAAATCCAACAGTGTACATCTCATACAAAATGAATAGCAATACAGTAAAAAATTTGTCGTCTCGAAGTGCTGAAGTTAAAACTAGACGACGATAAATGTTATTTAGTCTGGAATAATCCAGTGATTTGTGCACGGTATATTCAACGTTATTTTAAAATTTAAATCAATACGGCAATGTCTTGGAAAACTTAATTTAGTAACTTAAAATTACTATTACTATATTGCAAATCTTACACACCATTACCTTCCATACTTTACCATGAATTACAACAAATATCATCCTACACAACTTCATCTTGCACACCATAAATCTAAGTAAAAACATAATGTTATTAAAATATTAAGTAGTCAAGTAGTTAACTAAATTTAAACCACTGGTTAGACTTTAATGTGAAATTAGTACTATTGGTACTCTCCTACGATATAGCGAATCATAGAGAAATGCTTGGAGCTCCCAAGCCTCCTAAATAAAGAAAAGAGACCCCGTTTCCCTTAAATTCTTCAATAGAAATTCCACAATAAAATAAAAGTAATCTCAAAATAGACATTTGCAATTTGCATTACAAATTAATATAGAGCTGAAAATTGGTAGATGACTTAGGCACGCTCGCGCTATTACTATAAATGAAATGTCAAGTCTCCGTAGATTCCAGGTGTGAAATAAATATTCCAACATAAATTGATTGAAGACTAATTTTCAGGTTTATGCGAACGAACTGGAAACGTAGTTCTATTTTTGTGTCTTTTTGGCAGGGCTTAGTTAAAATCGAGTCGAATGAACAATGACATGCTATGCTTGCCGTATGGGTAGCACTCGTCTGTGATGGGTAGTAGTTTGTTGTGTTCCATGACGGACTGGAATAATAATAATTAAGAGCCATTTCGCAAAACTCGGTTGATAAACTATAGGTATTTGAAGCGGCTCCGCGGCGTGATATTGCCTCGCGCGGCTCGCGTCGCGCTTGACCTCAGTTCTGTGCGAGTAATGTTCTTGATACTTTCAAACGTAAAAATTTTAAAATTATGAACATATAATTTTAATTATACACTTTGTGACCACATACATGTATCTGGTTTGTGACAATATAAGTTTATATAACAATTAAGAGTACAATGTAGTAGTACCATTATCGGTAACTTATTTACATAATACATTTTAGGTACCTACTTAGGTACATCACAATAAAGATGTCCAATAGATGCATATTGCAAAAATCAATATTTTGGCAAATCAACGTGAAAAATTAAAAATCACGTTTTTTCAAGGTGATCTATAAAATGCAATATGCGTCCATTTTGCCTGCGATATTCGCAGCGCGTCGAAATACATAGGTATACCTAAATTCAAATCAATCGGAGGGTATAGAACCGGGAAATCCCGGAACCGAAAATCCCGGGATTTACAAAGGAATACGGTACTTTTCAAAAGAACCAGGAAACAAAATAAAAGAACCGGGAAACAAAATAAAAGAACCGGGATTTTCTGAACTTTTGGGAAATAAAAATATGTCGCGTCGTGATACAAAAGATAACGTAAAAATAAAGGTAAATACAATCCATACACAAAAATGATTACAGCTTTAAAAAGAAGATATTCAGAACGTCGGCTACATGAAGCAGCTATACTAATATAATATTATTTACACAACCCAGATCGATATTTTTCTAATATAAATGAAGATGATTTAACTCTTTTTTCTCGTCCAAGCAGTGCTGAATTGTGCAATACAATTGTGTTGCTTTCATACAATTAATACGAAACTTATGTTTGCATGTAAGGTATAATAGTATGATGGTTACTCAATCACGGCAAACGACTATACGGATTTGGGTAGAAAACAGTTTTTCCCTATTTAATGCTCCTGAGAGATAAAATAGGAAACGCGATACTAACTATTTTCACGCGGGGAAAGCCGTGGTAAAATAATCCCGAAAGAACTGAAAATCCCGGGAATCCCGGTTCCAGCATAGGCGAGTACCGAAAATCCCGGTAATTTAAAACAGGATCGGTTTTCGATACCCTAATCATTACCGTGATACAAAAGATAACGTAAAAATAAAGGTAAATACAATCCATACACAAAAATGATTACAGCTTTAAAAAGAAGATATTCAGAACACTATTCTTTGAATGTTAAAAACGAATTCTTTATTGTTTTCTGTTGGTTTACAAAACAAAATATTGACAATAGTCTAGTATAATAAATTATGAGCAACGAAATCGCACTTTCCTCCCAAACCACTTGCTCTACAAGAAAAATGTATGGCACATAAAATGTCAATCTTTTTATGGGCTACAACTTTTACTCGATCCTTTCGGAAATCGTCTAGGACGCACCGTTTAGGAGATATAAGGAGTTTTCGGAAAATTTGGGAGGGGGGGGGGGTTAAGGTTGGGCCCAATAAGATTGGGTAATGTTGCAAGTATGAGTTCCACAGGGCGGATGGAAATTCAGTCGGAAATCGTCTAGGACGTACCGTTTAGGAGATATATGGTATTTTAGGAAAATTTGGGGAGGGGGGGGGTAAAAGTGGGTTCAGTAAGATTTAGCAATAAGGTTTGGGGGTTTACTAAAGGGGGTTGAAATTTCCGTCTAAACTTGTCTAGGACGCACCGTCTCCGAGATATCCGGGATTTCCGGTTTTCCAAAAATCTATATCCCGATATCCTGATCTGCCGATCTGCGCCTACCTGATGAGTGCGGTATTTGCCCGGATGCCTCCCAGATTATCACGACGCAAAATTCCACTTTTGGGTGAAGAACTGAGGGGGGGGGGGGGGTATAGGGGGAGGCGAGGGGTTGTGAAGGGAAAAAATGAGAGGGTGATTTGTATTTGTGTTGTGTATTTGAGATACGTGAGTTTTGGGGAGTTGACGGAACTTGGGTGCACGAGAGTTTCCAAACAACGAATGTATTATCTTTGACTAATAATAAGTGACTATAGCTGACTAATGTCGGAGCTTGTATCATTCCAACATTTTGGCTTAGCAATAGGGTCCCGTTGACACCGTTTGGGTACGGAACTCTATAAAGTACAGATTGATCTAAAAGTTGTATAAATAAAGGGTATGTGTATACAAGTTATAATTATTTATTTATTTTTTTCTATGTAAATATGTAATTTACACATATAACAAAAAACCTAAATACTGTAAACAGTAACTAATGTCTAAAAACGGACAATGTTTTATTTCAAATTACAGCAGTGACTTCCAACCCAATAGGGGTTGAATTTCCAAAAATCCGATAGCCTAAAGCCTTCTTCGATAAATGAACTTTCCAATACAAAAAGAATTTTTCAATTCAAACCAGTAGTTCCTGAGATTAGCGCGTTCAACCAAACAAACAAACAAACTTTTCAGCTTTATAATATTACAATAGTAATAGTATAGATTAGTATAGATATAGTTATATTTTGTACATATGTATGTTCGTGATTTTCTCCGTTACTACTTACACTACATAAATTGGAAAGAAATAGTTACTTAATTTCTATTGTTTTCTTCAAACCAAAGATGTTTAAAGCAGAATATTACGCAAACGGACCCCTGAATTGAAAAATGGTCTTTTGAAACCTATAATATTTTTGAAAGACCTTTTCAACGATACCCCACATTAAGGGGTAGACGAAGAAAAAATCATACGGAACGGACAGACGGACGGACGGAAGGACGGACGGCCGGACGGGCTAGCCGGCCGGTTGAAATAACGAACGGACTAGACATGATTCCGATTTGACTACAAAACCCTGAAAATTATAGAAAACTAAAAATAATACAATTGACTGTAACTAAAAATTCTCACGTGATCAAGACTGTTCAATGGCAATATAATTACGTTACTTTTACGAAATCTATTCCTTAGATGGCTAAAGCAAAAATTGACATAGGTCCGACGTCCAAGAGTGCTGCCGCACGACTGATTTGATTTCGCGCCAGTGCGTATCTTTATATGGTAAAGTAAATTCGTTTTAATAAATTATTTTTTGCAGTAAGATAAAAAAAAAATTACGTGTCATATTCGACAAAGACCATATTTTATTACTACATAAATTTTTGATGGGAAATACGCTTTATTGAATACAAAAATCGATGGTAAAGTCATGGCATAAACCATGAAAATTGGTAATGTTATTGAATTAATTTTGAAACGAATATTATAGTAATCGTATATCCCTTGTAATAAATGCAAAATATAATATATGAGTGTTCTCTAGACATTTTTTTTTACTCAATTTAATAAAACTTAATAAAGAAAATCAGTGTATGAAATTGACTCTGTCGTCCTTTTGCTGAAAAATAGTTATGCTAGATTGACAGTTACGCAGAAACAAATTAATATTTTCAAAATTCCGGTAAATGAAGATCCAAGATGAAGGATTGATCTATTTTATGAGTTCATTTGCCAGCATTAATATCTTTCTTATGATACTAATTTTTGACATCAAATTCTTCATTCCGCGCGTCTAACCGCGAAATGGCTCTTAATAACTTCAGTCATAACGGAATAGCGTCAGTAATCCAGATGTTCGAGGTCGATGTCTTCCACTCAACAGATAATAGACAAGTGGAATTATATTCAAACATTAGCGAGTAATAAGTATCCAAAATAAAATCCAACACCAACTTCGAGGAAGAACTCTATGAAGAAGCACTCAAGTGGGACATGCAGCGTGTTTTTATCAAAAATGCTTCAGTGCCTGAAGTGGAAGATAGTGTTTTATCAGTGTATATTACGAAGTTGATTTACGGGCAATACGGCACCCTAGGGATGTTGACCTTGACACTAACTGTAAATTAATTTTATGTTTAAAGTATTAAGGGAAATATTCAAAAACCTATATAATTATACTTTTGTTGTAATCAATCCCAATAAATTAAATATAATTAATTTCAAATGTTAAAATGGTACTCACTGTCACGTGGCCTCAAACGCCATTTTAAGAATATGACGTCATTGCACTTATTTTATATGGAAGTTCAACAAACTTCAGTAGACCGATAGTATTGAATATAGTTAAGTGACGTCACGTGACGTTTTTGGTGGAAAATTTGATAATCATTTTTTTTCAATTTTTGTTTTTTAAATTGAAGATAATTTTTTTATAATATTTTTTCGTTTTTTATTTATGAAATAAAATTAAATCCTAAAATTAGTCAACATCCCAATTATATCTATGGGTCTGTGACGTGATACTTCACTATTGTATGTACTTGTACAATATCTCGCTAGATATACACGATGGGTGTTCGGATGGTAGCGTTCGTAGAAAACTTCGATAGCGTGAGTCAGGTCCGATGTAACGTTACCGTACGACGAATCGTGCAATGTTGTCACTACTCCAACTTTTCCGAGACTTGGTCGCCATTCGAGGACCTTTCTTTCAAGGAAAACTCACTTAGGCTGTTTTATATTTTCCTATTTGCCCACTATCCATGTTCAAACAGAAAGGTCACAACTGAACTTTCTCTGAATTTGTAAAGGAAATTAGCTGACCTCGCGAACATCGTTAGCACTAGAATCTAACGACATTTAAATCCTCACCCAGTGCTACAAACTAGACCTTATCTAATGGTAATAAGATTTATTCAGACCGCAAGCAGGAATCATAATATTTGCATTGCACTGTCACCATGTAAATGTTAGGATTTACATACAATAATGGAAGTTTGTATCAATATAGCACTTTTACGTACCGGTCTGTTAGTTTCATGAGTTACCTAGTTGAAAATAAGGCATCGTATTGTGAATACATATTTATTATTTCTAAGAGGTCCTACTAAAAGTGAACCTTACATTGCAAATCAGGAAGAAAATTCATGACATACCACGACATACTAACCACGTCAATTCAGTAAAAACTAATCATGATACACCCGACCTAATAGCCGAGAAATTGCACAAACCACTTCTTGCCCATAGTCGGTAGGTAGTAGGTAGTACGGTCGGGATCACGTGGGATAGTCCTGTAGAATTAACCATTGGCACTTGCCAATTTTGCTTATGGAGGCATCATGTGTACTTGATCAAGCGTCAAGCGGACTTGACGCGGCATCCAGTGGACTTGACGCGGCATCCAGTATACTTGATCTTGTATGGCCACGGTAAGCTATGTGGCCATATAGTTAGCTCATGCACACTGGATGGCGGGTCAAGCCAAACTGCAAAGACAAGTCAAACTGCAGACAAGTACACTTGATCGTGTATGGCATTCATTAGAGTCAAGTGTCTCCCCCCCTCCCCCCCCCGTCAGATAAATGGTTGGAGATGGACCAATGAAAAATTCACAAAAATAGCTTATAATATCATGACTTTACAAGGAAAACAATCACGGCTAGGTTATCTTAGTTAATGAGTAATAGTCGATAAACTTTCACCTTCTGAACCCGACATTGCGCGTGGCCTGACTAGGCCGGATTTTATTATTTCTGGCATTCTTATGATGAAAATAATTATTTCGATAGTAAGATCGCTTGAAAATTAGTGTCTTATAGCAAAGGTAATGTTTAAATAATGTTCACTGCACTGAGACCAATGATTTGTCCCGAACACACCACAGGAAAGTTTAGTTAAGGGGTTTGTCAGATCCCCATAGCACAGGCCACAGGCAAAGTTCTTTAAAAATGTTGACGCAGTTAAAGTGTTAACATTGATCATATTACAAAAAAATTGTAATATCAAGAATTACAGAAGGTTTTAGAATCATGAGTATAATGACATAGAACAGACATCTCGAACAAAATGTGTGTCCCGCCCGGGAGGTTCGATTTTCAAAATTGAGCCCCGGTTCTCCTTTCAAAATCGAACGAATCCATTGAAGAAGCCACTGCATTGGGACATAGATGGTGTTCGGGGTCATCGGGGTATCTGTTCTATACGCTAGTAATAGTATTTGAATGTGTAGAGCCAAGCTTCTAACTCTACACGCCCTAACTCTACATTCTACAAGCCCTAACTTCACAAACCTCTACACTATAGTCAAAATATCCACACATCGGCCGTTTCGCTTCCATCACATGGGTGTAAGATGAAAAAATTTATTAGGTTTCTGTTAATACTTAATAGTTGTTGTAGTACGGGGAAGTTTTTAGGCACCTGAAAAGCCTCTAACATGGCAACGACTGATATTTGATGTCTAGTAGAAGTGCTAGATGTTAACAACCAGGACTGACGGCTTGAC
>OZ010691.1:2495951-2563336 GCA_963932265.1 Thymelicus lineola
TCGTGTGATGCGATGTTGGTTTATTACCAACGTTCCTTGAGAAAATCTTTCCTATCCATGTAGGAACTCTTCCTAAATACGAGGTAATGTATTGTATTATCTCAATTATTAAATATATCCTAATATTTAATATTCTAGCGATACTGAATTTCATTAATTACATTTGAATTAAAATAACACATTTGTACTTTTTGCTTAATCAATTTAATTAATTAATCATTATAGAAAGAAGAAAGAAAGAAACATTTATTCCGATAAAGGCATTGCAACAAAGTTTAAAAATTGTGATATATATGTATTTCATGATGAATCTAAATTATATTCATAACAATCCAAACATTTTTGTAAACGCCACTTACAAAATGCTTCTTTAGTGGCACGGCCAAATAAATAACAGCAACAAATCCTTAGTAGTTTTAATGATACTTAGCAAATAGTGCAATTGCTTTGAAATGCCTACGATTGTTATTGTAATAAAACGCACACACACAAATACACACACACAAATCTCGTAACAATGAACTGTGTAACAATAAACGATACAACCAATATTTGTACAACTCAAGAGTTGTAAACAGAATAATAACATCATCATAGACGTACAGAGGAGGAGGCTGCTACCTTAGATTGCCTGTCGATTTTGTAATTTATTATAATATATAACAGGGACTCTGACAAATTTTCCTCCTTTGTAAAAAAGTTATTTACCCCATTACCATTTATTGATTCTTTTACCGGTTTTGATTGTGATCATAGCACCAATAGCTGACAGAAATAATAATGATTAAAATACGAAATAACGGGGTTACTTACGATAGAGCATTCCATATTATCGAGTTTCTTGTCGTTCAGTTATAATAATTCTTTTAATTATTTCAAGTATTTAATTAATATGAAAATTAAAAAAAAATCGTTAAATAATCCATAGCGAAAAACATTGATATTGTACTCATATAAGTACTATATCTATGGCGAAAAATGACCAATTTAGTGGTCTGATTAACAGGCCGTTATGCATAACCTCAGGAGGACGTTGTATAAGTTTAGATAAAACAGCTGCGTACTTCCTCATTCGTAACAATTTCATATTATCGTTTTATCGTAGTAATGCCATTATGATAGGTATTATATAGAATTGTAACTGTGTCACATTATTTGTACGGCAATTAAATAAATTAATTCTCTTTGCTTTATTGCTATTGCTAAGGAAGAATTAAATCTTTTTAAAAGATATTAAGACCCCGTCGCTTCGCTTTGCTGCTGCTGACCCAGAATCTATCATTTTAAACTTGATCAGTTTAAAATGATCCTCTTAAAAATTTGGACGGGGCCCGTTGCAAAAATTTGTTATACTTACCTACTCGACAAAATGAGGAAACGCGGTGGCTATGATGAAAATTGACCACATTAGTTTATTACCACTCTAATACTGGAATCAAAGATTATTTTACTTTACTTTTCAATCCCAAACCCGAATTTTTATAAGACCTTTTAAAGATTAGTAATATTTTTTACCAATCTTCAAACCTAAGCTAGTTAAAAACAATTCATGGTACGTATCATTTTGGATTCTAGATCGTGGGTGTAGTTGGCACAATATTATAGTGTAACTAGGTATTGAGTAATTAGGTACTTAGTTCTGTCTATCAATATCACTTGAATCGAGTGCTATACCATATTATAAAATTACTAGCTGACCGGGCGAACTTCGTATCGCCTAATAATCATATTAAAAAATAGGGGTTGGTGTTAGAAGGGTGAAAATTTAGTGTTGTATGTATTTTAATGCCACATTATAAAAAAAAAATCCAAAAAATAAAAAAAAAATGTTAGGGGTGGACAACCCTTATCACTTAGGGGTATGAAAAATATATAGTAGCCGATTCTCAGACTGACTGAATATGCATATAAAATTTCATAAAAATCGGTCAAGCCATTTTGGACGAGTATTGTGACTAACATTGTGACACGAGAATTTTATATATGAGATAGATTCTTAACAGGTGAAATAAATGAAATCACTTCAATATATTCTTGTTTTATAATATACGCATGATACTGCACATGTAAAACTATAGCAAATATCACAATTGGCTAACTATACTCAGTTACAAACAATAAACTATGAAACCACTAACGCCGCATAACAGTATTTCTACTTACAAATAAATCCTTAAAGTAGTTAAATAGTTTCTGATACGATTACGATTCAACAAACCCTCGTCAAAATTTAATATTTTTGTTTCAATCAATACATTTGCTCTGCACTCGACAACATCACTGGCACTTCGTCATCTAGAATTAAATCTTTGCCGTACATCTGCAGCAGTTCTAAAGCTACTCCATTCGTCCACCCGAAACCACCCTGGACACTGTATTCTCCCCCACCCCCATTACGGCCCCGGTTCGATGGCGCTGTACTTCTCAAACATCTTCTGCCACATGCTGTACCCAATGTAATTCGATCTAATCCATATCTTCGCCTGCTCCCGGGCCAATCGTTTCGCATCTTCGTTCCCGCTCATGGCCAGTCCTCCGATAAGTATGCTCTGCAGTGGCGGCCATGCGTTCGGAAAGTCCCATTGCTCCCCTGACTGTAATATAGAGGCGGGTACGCCTCCGGGGAAGTCTAAACCTCCCGATGATAAGAGATATTTGACAAATTTTGCCGCGTATTTCGGAGCGTCATATGGTTCCACAGCACCTGCCCACAACGGTGTAGCGCAACTTGGATAGAAGTGCCGCCGCGGCATCCCCGACAAAGCATCGTAATCATACCAGACGCCGTCGACAGGATCCCATAATACATTTTCGATAGCATTTCGCCAGTATTTAGCTAAACTCCACCACTTCTGTGCCTCTCGTCTATCCTTTAGCTGATTGCGGAAGTCACCTACTAGTTCGAGTGCACCAGCAAAAATCGAATTTAAATCTACTGGAAGTATTCGTGTAGCATGCACGTTTGTCAAATTACCAACTGCGTTATCTGCTGTGACGAACCATCGCGATGAGAAATCCCATCCGCTTTCTGCTGCACTCTTCATTTCCGTGTAAAAGTCTTGACGCATATCTTCATTGGGCAAGATCCGGGCATTCGTATAATCTTCGTAATAAGATTCTGGCCGAGGTCCTTTTCCTTTTTTATCGTCCAGGTATCGCAACAATACATATTCTTTTCCCTTAATGTTGACCGTCACTTTCTTTTTATCGAGCCAGTACTGTAATTCTCTTTCCACTGTGGCGATATTTCGTTCGAGCCAAGGCAGATCGCCGGTAACAGCAAAATAACTAGCAACCATTGCAGCAAGTAGAGGTGGCTGACTTCGACCTAGGTAGTAAATACGACTGCCATTTGGAATATAGCCCAATTTGTCCACGAGTTGTAAAAGGTTTTCTATCATACCTCTCGCCGTCTCCGTCATGTTGCTTATCAATAATCCTCGTATGATCCAAAAAGAATCCCAATAATATAGCTCCTTGAACCGGCCTCCAGGAACGATGAAACCATTAGGTACGTAAAGAAAACTATATAAATCAGGATTTTCGGCTACATCAGAACTAACCTTTCGTCCTAATTTGGCCCATAATCCAATAACGTTTTTTGCAAATTCTCTCAGTTTTGGGTCCCTTATTTGCTGCAATATTGGCGGTTCCGGGGAAAAATCCGGCGGTCTCCAAGCCTCGAGCTCAGCGCCCTCCAAAAAATGTTGATCAACGAAGTCTCCCAGTTGCTCTCGCGATGGATTTTGGTTTGTTTCGTGCATCAATTTATCAAAGTCGGCCAACGTTTCACTTTCGGAATGAATTAACTTCAAATCGACGAATGTTTTTGAGTCAGGAAAAATGCGGGCGAGTTGAATTCTATGAAGGAGTTCACCTTGGCAGTAGATGGATGAATTGCAAGCGGGAACGACTGTGAATGCTTGGGCACAGGCGCCGAGCAGCCCCAACACCGGGTAGAGCGGCACATATCGATAAATTTTCGGTATCAACATATTGATGAGTTATTGTCAGAGTTTTCTTCGGACGCTAGCCGGTCCGAGGGCTAATGTGCGCGACAGACATAACCTTTGTACGTAAGCGGGGCGAGAGCGCGCGACGAGTACCGAGTGCTCAAACGTCCGGCCAGGAACTGCATTTAAGTGTATCGAGCGCGCCATTGTCGATGTATGTCACAACGTCCTGCCCCGGCGTCCCATCACAGCTGCTGATACACGGTGCACTTTCACTGCTTCGCTATAGTAAAGCTTAGCGAAATATCCGAACTGCTAACTGGTTTGCAGCTCGTATCACATGATTCCGGAGCGTCCTCGCTTACAAGTGAGGTTGGGACTGACAATACTGACAGTATTAGACGATTAGTGATAATTATAACTGGGTGTCACTGGTGTCAACGACTAGCGCGCTGTTATACTGACTGTTGCTCTATTGTGGTTCTGTCTAGTCTAGACTTCTCAATTCACAGACCTAGTTATATAGTGCGTTTCAAGCAAGTTTGCAGTTCGACGCTATGTTGGTAGCATTGAAATGAGTGTTTTAAAATTTCAAAAATTATTTATATTATTTACCAATAAAAGGGAGCGTTGATAACACATTAATCATAGGTTATATTTATAATAAAATGAAGCTAATAAAAGCGTTGATAACCAATGAATTAATATACTATGATAACACGTTGATCATAGGTTATAATAATTATTAATAATATGTATAATATATTATGAGATGATAAAAAAAAATTGAACTTTATACAGGGTGTAACAGGAGTGATGGATTAACGGTGGCCCAGGGGTGGGGGACCTCAATACCTACCACTTTAACCCCCATGCATGTTCAGCAATATTCAGTGGTTCAGCTGATAATTGGGAATTAGTGATTATTTTTAAGAAATCAGATTCTTGATAAATTTTGATAAACCTATGATTTACAGCGATTATATGATACAAAATGCATAATATTGAGCTAGCTTGAGGAACCTAACAGTTAGGCTGTATTTTCAAGTTATCTCAAAGAATCTAATTTCTTCAAAAAATCACTAATTCCCAAATATCAGCTGAACCACTAAATATTGCTAAACATACATGGGTAGGTATTGAGGTCCCCTACCCCTGGGCCACCATTAATCCACCACGCCTGATACACCCTGTATAACATTTTTAATTTGTTTTTAGTATAATAAGGATACTCATGACATATATTTTATACGCCCGTGAGTACCCGTATCATACTAAAAATGTGTTCCAGTTCACGATGAGTTAATTTTAAAGTCATGTGGAAAATCCTTTTTCAATGCTACCAACATATCGGTGATCTGTAGATTTGCTAGAAACGCACTATAGTGAGAAAACTAAGTATAAAATATAATGTATCGAGCACAGACATTTCTGACATATTGGTGGTATTGAGCTTTAACTAGTAAATAATTAAGATGGGTTTTTAAAAGGAAAATATTACCTTCTGGTCTCTGGTACATATAGTTTGAGTGATCACTAAAATGAATTATTTTGAAATATTCATTGTAAAGCGCCTGCAAGATAACGTTGTGTTAGATTACATTTTAATGATAATCATTTGATCTTTTTTAAGGCGTTAAAAGATACGAAAAAGAATGTTATAGAAGTGTTCACACTAATTCAATATGGACTTAGAGTGGTGTATCAAGAAAGGGCTTAATTATAGTACATTTCAAATAGGTATCTGTAAATTATAAGTTCTTTTCATTTCAAAGCTTTCCATAGGCAATTTTTACGAAATCGGTTTCTTTTAAATGCATGTCTTGTGCAGTGTGTGTGCCTAATATTTGTGCTGTCTGAGCCAATATGTTATTAAATCCTACTAATAACTCGCCGTTACTTAAGGATACAACTCTGCATTAAAGGTAATTGTGTTTCATGTGTATCAGGCGTAATTTATTAGAGCTGCCATCCATCTGGGATCCCCGGACATACCCTACATGATGCGTCCGGGGAGCATTCGGGCAGAGTTTTCAGACAGTATCCGGGTTTCAGCCGAACCCTTTTTGTGCCGGGGAATCCCGATGAATTAATTGCATAATATGCCAAAAATTAAATAAAAAAATTATTCAAAATCATTCATTCTCCAGAATCTAGGTCGAAGATTGAGGTCTCAAAAATAGGAACCCAGGAAGGAAAATCTTGGAAAAAAGTAAGTAGTGCGGCTCGTCTTGGCAGGTTCACTCGCGTGCCCTTTGTGCCTTTGATTAATTAATTTTTGTAGTTAATTTCGACAATTTTTGTCAAAACAATGTAAAATAAGTCATATCACAAACATGCTGTTAAAATGAATAAAAAATCTAAATATAAAGACTATTATTTTCATTACAAAAATATTTTTTTCGGTGTCGCAGGAAAAATCTAAATCTCGTTCAAATGTCCAGAGTTTTTGAATTATTCTGTCCGGCACGGCGACAGCAGCTCTATGCTAAACAAGTGCGTCCAATATCAAAATTAGCTGCGGTAAATTTTACACCTAGGTGGAGAACCCAGGGCCGCCAGACATCACTTATTTTCTGACGGATGAAATGTGGACGATTGAGTAGTGTTAGTATGTACTATGATCGTATTCCTACTTGCTAGCTTGGAAAAACCGCCAATTTCCAGGTATCAGGTGATCAAGGTACAAAAAATCATTACTAAGTTCACGTATTTTCTCATGGCTGATTTTCACGTATGTTCTAGATAATATAGTTAGAAATATGTTGTCAATACTCCCAGACACATTCCGTGGGCCATTTTGCTTTACAGACACCTCGAAGCTGCCAAAATAATGAGTTAAGTTCACGTATATTCTGACGCTCCATTTTTATATATGTTATGTATATCTGTCCAGGAAAGGTATGAAGGGAAAAGGAATCATGTGTTGCCCTTACCAAAGTTCACTGACCCACCCACCAGCTGATCGCGGCACTGCGGCGCGGCGTCGAGTGTTTGTACACGGTGTCCACCCACAGAGATATTAAAATTAATATAGGGGATAATTGGCCTCTTGGATCTGTCTGTCTTCTTGTCAAAGGTTTTAAAATAGTTGTCTGGAGAACATATATAAAAATGGAGCGTCAGAAAATACGTGAACGTAACTCATTGTTTTGGCAGGTTCAAGGTGTCTGTAAAGCAAAATGGCCCACGGAATGTGTCTGGGAGTATTGACGACTTATTTCTAACTATATTATCTAGAACATACGTGAAAATCAGCCATGAGAAAATACGTGAACTTAGTAATGATTTTTTGTACTTTGATCACCTGATACCTAGAAATTGGCCGTTTTTCCAAGCTAGCAAGTAGGCATACGATCATAGTACATACTAACGCTACTCAATCGTCCACATTTCATCCGTCAGAAAATAAGTGATGTCTGGCGGCCCTGTACCCTAATTCACGTAACTTTAAGACGCATCGATTAAGTTGCAGTGACGCTGCAATCAAGTTGGAGTGACGCTACAATCAAGTTGAAGTTTGGCGTCTAAACCGTATTGTCATAATTTTTTGACTGCGCGTCAACTGCACGCCAACTGCACGCAAACTGCATGTGAACTTCACTTCTCCTGCACGCATCCTGCGCGCCTGTCAAACTTTATGAGACTTCAAACTTCAAAAGTTTATGAGAATACCAATCAAACTGCGATCGGGAACACGCTATCTTGACGCGCATTATCAGAATACCTTTTTGTGACGTGAGCGCGCTTGAGACGCGCTCGCGTGACGTGAGCGTGTTTGACAGCGCAAGAGAATACGGAAAGTGTCATTTTGATCGGAACGTCGCTGCAACTGCACTGCAATCGAACTTCTTAAGTTACGTGAATTACCCTGCTGGGCTCTTAATCTAACCGCGGAAACATGAAAAAACAAGGCACTTTATCGCGTTGGAATATAAATTACATCTTCAAATAACACGGCTAATTAGCCAAACATTATATTTAACGATCGAAACTATGCTTTTATAATAAACAAGTATGTAGGTATTTTCATGTTAATTTCCAAGTGTAAATTAGAATATAAATAGAGTTAAAATCTTTGTTTCTAAATATTATAACGACGTGCTCGTAAAATCGTATGAGTCTAATGAATTGGTGAGTGACATTCATGAGAATTTTTGTGATTCGGTAAGCACGTGAAACGAAGATTTCCAATTTCAGATATCGCACTATCAGTAGAAAAAAGGCATAAGATGAAAATTGCAATTTTACAGGAGAGCAATAAACTGTTAAGATATCAGTAAGTAGTCAAAGGACATTACAATTTTTTGCACGAAACGTCAAGATTAATGATAAAAATTTGAAAAAAAAAATAGCATACTTTCCAACCATAACTAAATTTAAAAATAACTAAAATTCAAAGTAACACGACTTATGGTTGTTTTCCACTGAGGGTGCGATATATTTTTATTTATAGAGGTAGGTACTCATAGGTATAAGCCGTTCCTATAAGTACTTATAATGTAGGGTAAGCAACCTGCAACCTGAGTCGTACAATACAATACAATACAAAACTCTTTATTGTACACCAGAATAAAATGTACATGTACACAACTACAATGGATAGTATACAATAGGCGATCTTATCGCTAAAAAGTGATCTCTTCCAGATAACCCAAAGTGGAAAACTTATCTAAGTTGACAAATAAATTGCTGGTAGAGGTGTACAAGCACAACTAACACACGTATGATGTTCATGAGATCTGCGAAACTAACATAATATGAAGAGAGGAAAGGATAGAGTAAAATTGCGATAGAATAGATTATAAAGGATTATAATTTTTAGGAATGACGAGAAGAGGTAGAAGAGCAAATAAGAGCGGGTCAAAGTGACATATAGTGCAATTTAACCTGTCGTTTAAAAGAATATTTAGTCTCAGCGTACATATCTAATGGAAACCGGTAGAGTGTTCCAGAGATGAGCTGAGAAAGCGGAAAAGGAGTATTTATAGAAGTTACAAGAGGAGCTAGGAGAGACCAGAGTCTAGACGTACCTCACTGATAGATAAATTATTCTACATAAATACGACTCAAAATACGACGGTGGTACGACTTGCATTGCAACCAGGCGCCACTCAGTAGGATCTTCCCTTTTTTTCCAAAAGTGTTCAAATTTATATTGCGATAAACGTTTTTTGTATTAGGTACTTGACAACTTTATGATAGCTAGTCGACGCAGATGTAAGATTTTGCTTATACGCAATTTCCCTTTGGGGGTTGGAGGTACGATTGGGCAACCTTCCCCTAATAATACTACAGTATGAAATAGTAATAAGAAGGATAGGAACCTATTCCACCTACCCTAATCACAGTTATTATGACAAATACAGTCGTAATTGTTATTGTGAGGTATTATTATAATAATATCTAGTATTATTATTAGCTACTACCAAGTTACTGTAATTGAGTAGGTCGGTAGGTACCTACTACTTTGAAATTAGTTATGTACTAGCGTTATTATTTTATTGCTTCAAAGTATAGTTTTCATGATTAAATTTAATGACAAAACGAATATTGTCAGTCTCTTTTTATTATTCCGTATCTACATGATTAATATCTAGTACCTGTATTACTGTCTCTATCTAATAAATATGGGATCAATCCAGAAGTAGACATATTTTTTGACTTTTACCTCTCCAATAAAAATATTTTTCTAAATGGGTTTATAAGTGAAAAAGTTTTGAGGTAACAAACATTACAAAAAATACCTCCTTTTCCATTCCAGGTCAGTTAAAAATAAATGTTACTACATATACATAGGTACCTTAATTTTACCCTAACCCTTTATCTAGACACGCGGTAGCGTGTCAAGCCAAGTTCTAGCAAACAGAACTGGCGTGCAGCACCGTGTGTAATATTACACGAACCATTTGGTATTTTAAAATCCAAGTTAACAGTGGCATTTCAAATCAATTTACTGTAGATACGTATATATCAAAATGACTTATTTACGCACATAGATTAATTTACGCAATTACGTCCTCCGCATGGGGATAGGAAACAAAAATAAAATTTAACTAACGAATTTCTTACTTTATTTATTATATTTATTCAGGAAACAAAAAATGTTTTAATTATTTCATTTACTTATGTTTAAAATGGTAAATTACGGACGATAAAAGTTAAGTACTTACCTATCTACTTTTATCAATAACAATAAATGCTTTCAATACATATAAATTATGAAAATAATACCGATATAATAAGTTTGTAAGTATCACATTTATATTAACTATGTTGTAAATATAGGAGCTTAATAATAAATAAACAGAACAAATAATTCATGTTTTATAAACGAATACATTAAATGAATGTAATAATATTTTAATGGCACTTCTAAAACACTCTAAATCACGATTGTACATTTTAAAAATAAATCGGTTGTATGGTAACTACACATTTTGTTTTGTATTACTTATTTTTATTTCTTACAAACACTAAATATCTCCAGATAAAAATAAGGTATGTACATTAAAATGTACATAAATTAAATAGTAACAAAAGTCGCAGTATACTTAAAATCGTTTAGTCAACCTTTTTTATCGACTTATGTACAAGTTTAGTTAGAGATAGCTTAAACTAAAAATCACCTCATTCTATTTGCTAATACTAATCGCAACAGTCCTCATTACATAAGGAAATTATGTTGATTCTTAACTTGGACTCTTATACATTCAATGAGGTAACTCTTGGTTTGCACGACGTTTGGAAGCCTTGCTCTTTTCCTCTCCACTTAATACTAATGGTAAAAGGACACTTTTACATTTTGTAAAATATATTTTAATGATTTACTAATGAGCTTCGAGCGACGGCGTATGGAATGACTAAAGAAACATATTTACTGTCGTGTCCAACGCTGTGTTCTGAAGACGACTTTGAATTAGACACTGAAACTTTAGAGGTTTCACTGGAAGTGTTGTCATTTGAGTTATTTTCTACCTTATCGGTAGCCGTCAATTTTCGTCCATATTTAGCTAAGAACTCCAGGACAACTCCGTTGGACCATCCGAAACCATCTTGTACTACGTATTCTCCACCGCCACCAACTTTCCCAGATTTTTCTGCATCATACTTCTCAAACATCTGCTTGTTTTCGACAAATCCTTGGTAGCAGGAACGAACCCAAGTTTGGGCTACTTGAAAAGCAACTTCATTTGATTTACTTGTTCCAAGAGCTTCTAATGCATTAACTACAACACTGACTAGCGGCGGCCAAGCGTTAGGGAAGTCCCATTGCTCTCCACTTGCGATCAAGGAAGTGGGAACTCCACCAGGGAAGTCAAGACCGTGGGAGTTTTTCAAGTAATCCAAAACTCGAGAAGAGTGTTCTTTTACAAACATTTTATCGACCGCTCCCATCCAAAGAGGAGAGACGTTGCTAGGGTAGAAATATTTACGGTGTTCTTTGTGAAATAAATCATAGTCGTACCAAATGCCATCGTTTTCATCCCACAAAACTTCCCTAATATTATTCCTCCACTGTTTTGCCAGATACCCCCAATGAGCGCTTTTGCGTCCATTCTCCAGCTTAGCTTGGAAGTAAGCTGCATTTTGCAAAGCATTTGTGAAAATAGCATTCAGATCTACTGGAATTAGGTCTAGAGTATGAATAGTAGTCAAATTTCCCGTATTGCTCCCCTCAGGACCCATAAACCACCTGGAAGAGAAATCCCAACCACTTTCAGCTGCGCTTTTAATTTCAACATAAAAATCTGCCTGGCTTTGTTCAGTTTCAAAAAATTGCGCATTTGTATAATCTTCATAATATGACTCCGGACGAGGTCCCTTACTTGGGGCAAAATATCTGAGTAATGTATACGTTTGCTCATCTTTTTCGAATGTTATTAACTGGGTATCCAGCCAGTATTGCAGCTCGGCTTCCAAAGCATCCATGTTTGTTCTTAAAAAGTCAATATCGTTTGTAGCTCTTATATACAATGACATCATAGCTGACAACAGGGGTGGCTGACTGCGCTCTTGATAGTACCATCTGCTGCCATTGGGCACATGACCTAATTTTTTGAGTAATTGTAAAAGATTTTCTATCATTCCTCGAGCTGTGTCTTTCATTCCACTTATAAGCAAGCCATCAATAATCCAATAAGCGTCCCAGTAGTAAAGTTCTCTGAAACGACCCCCAGGAATTATGAATCCATTGGGGACAGGTATAAAACTAAATAGTTCAGGTTTTTCAAAAACAACAGACTTGACTTTTCGACCTAATGAAGGCCAAATTGCGTTGATGTCTTTACCGAATTGTCTAAAAGTATCGTCTTTAACCCCGTTGAGGAAGGAAGGGTCAGTAGAATAGTCAGTCGGGACCCAATCTTCGATTTCGCTCGTCGCATCAAAGTACTCATCGACGAATTGTTGCAGCTGTTCCTTTGTAGGATGGTCGTTCGTTTTGTTAAGTAATAGATCGAAAGCAGCCAAGGTGGTTTGTTCATCGTTTCGTAGTTGTCGATCGACGAAGGTCTTGGAGTCGGGATACAGGCGGGCCATCTGGACGTGATGCAGGAGTTTACTGTCGCAGTACACTGGCTTGTTGCATGATGGAGGGAGATCGTCAGCGGCAACGACAACCGCCACAAGAACCACAAACACAGGGCACTTCATCTGAAACAATGGCAGAGAACCGTTTTAAGTATAATGTGTTTATGTACCTCCAAACAATGTACAATAAAAATGTAAGTAGCAAACGTATATCTAATGCTGGCCATACAAATGATCAAGTATACTTGTCAAGTTCGCAGCGAACTTGACGCGGCGACCAGTAAACTTGACGGTGTATGGATGGTCACGGTATGGCTATCTGGCCATATAGATATCTCATGCAAACTGGATGCCGCATCAAGTCAAACTGCAGACTTGACAAGTACACTTGATCGTGTATGGCCAGGTTAATGTGTAATCACAATAAAAGTCGATTATAGATTCGTACTGTTTCTATCCAGTCGCAAGCAAGATACTAAAGATTTACTAGGTTGCTATGGTTGTTTAATAAAGTGCTCAAATATGCAAGAAAATATATTTTTTGTCGTACTTTGTCTAAAAGTCTTTTATAAATCCGCTCAGGCAATATTGTTTTATAGCCTGATTTATTAACTATAATCTGTGCTATAATTACTAATAACACAATCCAAAGACTTGAACAAAAAACAGCAGGTAAATCTAAATTACAGGTAAAAAAATAACTATTGTACGCTTCATCTATCTTATATTATTATCTATCTAAGTATCTATACAAAAAATTTAATTGAAGAGTCTCTCTGTGATTTCCAAATAAATGATTTTTTCAAGTTGCAAATCGCTACTTGCACGATACCAACACTGAAAAATGAGTTTTTAAAATTTTTGTCTGTCTGTTTGTTTGTCTCCGCTAATCTCTGAAACCGCTGAAGGAATTTAACAGGACTTTGACTAGGATATTGAAAATTATTCAAATAAAGTGCATATTTCGTTATTTTTTAATGAATATTTGCACGCATATTTTGCCAGTTTGATAGTGCATATAAGCCGATGTCTAATTATAATACATCATAATAATACATAATTCCACTCATACAAATCGTATTGCGATGTGTTAAATCAAGCTTAGGATTAGAATGAAATAACTAAGTGTTCCGTGATTTTTAGGATTCCGTAGTAGTATTATATATGTAACAACATATAATGCATATTTTCAGGAACACCGTGTAGAGAGTGCTGTGCTGAATTTTCAAAGGAGAACCCCAGTTTTCGGCCTCGAACCATATGTAATCTGTGCTAGAACATCGGACTAGACAAGAGTAAACTATATACCAAAAAAATTCGTCTTATTTATAAGATAAACATATTTAAATGTTAGCTTCAGCTGCTCTTGCCAAATGAACAAAATAATGCAAAAAAGTTTTCACAGTATTTACCTCATTACATACGATTTTATAATCGATTTAATCGATTGATAATTATCGATTGATGGATCATAATAATATATTTTATGTATTCTTTATTGATTATAATTATAATATTAATTTAATTTTAACATATTTTCGTATTCCGTAGAAATCAAAACTATGTAATCGATTAACAACAAAGATGATGTAATCCCTAATAATGTCATTTTGGTAACCATAGTATTTATAAATAACATCACTGTATTGTCATATTTGTCATCGATCTTTCATCTTTCTACGCGTGTTCTTGTATATTTTTACTATCAAATATTTTCAGCGTATTTGGAGTCCTATTTACTATTGAAACTCATCGACACGCACACAGTGATTTTAATTTTCTATTGTATTCGCTTTCGTACTTGTGTTTTGGTGAATGTGTTTCGCAGTTTCGCTACAATTTCTTGCAAACCAATACTATATGAATATGGACTCCTTAATCGCCTGTTTTGTGACTGACAAAGGTTCAGAATAAGTCCTGAATGCTGGATAACGTACCCTATACATCTTTAGAAGATCAGGAGGTTGCTGTGGCCATACTTACAATGAGTATATTATGGTATCTTGATTGGGCAAGGTACCAACGAAATATAGCGCCTCCTGCACAACTAGACGAAATATTAATATATTATAATGATAACTAATAAAATCTCTTGAAATATGCAATAGCTTTTATTTAACAACCTTTTTATGACATTCGTTTTGGGTGAAAACCACTTCAGTAGTAGATAGTATAATAGTCACCCGCCAACTTAGTTTTAGCCATTAAACTCGTAGTTTAAGTGTTAGTATTTTTGAGAAACTTTTATTTTTATTACGTTTGTAATCATTATAGTAGGTATTTGGTTTATAGTAAGTCTAACATACATATTAAATAGCACTGTGACACGAGTATGACATAATCATAACCTATAATTAAGGTGATTCATTCTAGGATTTCCTTAGTTGGCCATTGCTGACAGCCGTGAAAATTGGAGAAATTAAACCTTTTGCAATGATCTAATTGACAGCCAATTTCCAGTCTTGTCTACTTAGGCCTGAGTTTCTATGGAAGCTGGGGTTCTCCTTTTCTGTGAAGAAACCAAATTATTGATTTGCAATTACATGAGTATTGGATATTATTAATTTCCACTCGCCTTCACGCGTTTCTGAGAAAATTGGTCTTGGTATACAGACAGATGGGGATTGGATCACTCCATTGCTTACGGTCTACGGAACGCTAAAAATATTAATACGTTATGTTGTGTGTTGAACTTTCATTGTAATGTGGTTTTAATAATGGTTCTTGCTGCTTTAAGAATAGGTTCTCGGCTTCTCAGTAAAATAAAGGACGAAGCCAAGCCAAGGCGTTTGCTAGTCGATAATAATAATTTTATTTAACATTTGATAACATTGGAGCAAAAAATATGATAATTTTATTGCCTTGATATGATAATTTGATGAAGGTATTATAATTTATAGCATTTGATTGAACATGTCGAATAAATGCAAATGTCTAATTTTAATACACGGACCTACAAAAAGAAAGATCCGTGTTTTTATATCAGTGAATGAAACAACTTTTTATTCATTAGTTAAAATTATCATATCGATGGCAGATACAGTTTATGTAGTTAGTATCTTCCATGGCCCATGGGCAAAAACTTTTTTTAATAGCACTACGCAGAAGGACCATGGGTAATCAATGTGCCTAATGGATAGCAGGGATATTTTTTGTAATATCTTTCAAAATGTTGGCCACTAAGTCTTACCTGTTCAGTTTTAGGAAGCGAAGTAAAGTCGGGGTAGTATTGATTTTTTTCTAAAGAACAAAAATATTTTTAAACATAATATTAATGGCTAATGCAATGATTCAGCAAATGTGCGAATAACTTTGACCGTGAGCGCGTGTGGTAACAGCGATGTTAACATTGGAGTTTTTATTTATTTATAAGTAAAACCTTGAATAACTTAAGTACTTAATTGAATTTAAGCGTTAGGTATAACGAGTTGGACCATCTTTAATTTCATACAGTAAATTTCCACGTTAGGTGCATAATATATCTCTCTGAATTTAATATTTTTGGAGTTTAACTCCTTTAAAATTGATTTTTATCGGGGTATGAAAACTTATGGAGATAAAGTGTCAAGTAAAATAATGACTTAAAATAAATATTATAAAGTTGTAAAAAAATGACACTTTCCTTGTAAGGGGAGGTTTCTATGAAATAGGTACTTATTAATGATCTATTTATTTATTTTATATTCAGAATTGCAAGCTTAAAACCATGTGTCTTTGCATAACACATGATATAATTTTCATATTATTATGCTATAAAAACAAATAACCTAATTTAATGTAATGTAATGTTTATTTCATGTAAGTTCAACTCGGCGAAGATCGTCTGGAGGGCAGGACCGTACAGTAAGAAATACAACGAATTCTGAATAACTACAACAAATACAACCCAGCGTACAAACACTTTAAACTGTTTTAGGTTCAATAAATTGACATAGATGGCGCTATTTATGACACAAAGAGAAAAAAATACGTATAAAATTTAGTCGAGCTATCAACTTGCAACACGACCTGACAACACGTTGGCAATAAAATATTTTAAGTGATTTTTCATCCTATTTATCAAGGTTTGTGTAGCTAATTTAATTAATTATCAATATTATTATCTAAATATTATGTTAGAATAGAATAAAACATATTTTTTACGAAGCTACATCTAGTGACAAAAACCTATCCTCAAATTGCAATAGTGGAGAAGTCCGTCTAGTACTTGGAGGGAAAGGTCGGCATGTGCCGGTCTTCGTCGTTTCCAGATGTAATAAATCTTTTACGCCTAAGCAAATTTTATAAATTAGTCCTTATAATAATATGATTCATATATTGAAGCTTCCTGCGTAGTGAGTCTCTCTTAAAATCTCTTAAGGTCTACTCTTAAAATCGATATTCGATATTTCATTTCAATTGCCTTGTTATTTTATTATTTTTCTTTGACTCATACATTATGCTATTATAATATCCTATTTTATACTTTCGACGAATTTATTAGCACTAGCGCTGAAAAAAATCAATTATAATATGAATATAGAAGAAGGTGTATTTTAGTACCTACTTCGATTAAGTAAGTTGGTTTTTTATCTCTTAAATGGTAGACCTAAAGAAGGCGATTCCTTTTAATAAAACTGATATACAAAAAAAAACGATTTCTTTAATTTGATTTAATTGTTTTTTACCCCTGAGTGGCGATCTATACCGGACTTACCCGACATTCGTATTTTTTTACGATATAAGACGATAAGAGCGTTTAATATGAAAAACGATAGCACACACTTAAATGGCGTTGAAATACATACGCGTATACAATGTAATTCACGTAAACCGACTATTTATAGTGTAGGTTTTTTTTTCCATAAGACGGTCATATATTATGTGACGTGGTAGTAAAATCCGTCTATTTCACCATTTTTTCAAAATTAGTGTTTATTTAATTAATCGATAACTTTAAAGTAATTTTTAGAGTTTTTTTTAATACTCAACTAAATATTTGATTACCTAATTCAATAAAATTTGCCTAAAATGTTATAGAAATGGCAAAAATTACCTAATGAATTAAATTTTTGATGAAGTATGCCGGTCTTCGCCGAGTTGACCTTAATGTTATATATTTTCATTCATTTGCTCTAATGACATTTAATATAACACTTCATATAATTTTTATATAATAAAATGCTCTTTATATATAACGTTTCAACACCGAGATACTGTTCGGGTATCTTTTGTGTTTTTTTAATCGATCACTAACATTTTTTATTAGTAATCGAAGGTTTTCTTGTACTATAGGGTTTTTAAATGTTGTTAGTGGATGTTCCGTAGTGGGAGGGATGTCCACACATTTCTTAAAGCATACATTATATACCATGTTATAATTATGTTAACCGCAGATTGTTGCATGTAGACTAATAACAATGAATTTCCGTAAAGTAACGCCTGATACTTTTAACTATGGGGCCGTCCATTAATCACGTGAGGCTTGAAAGGGGGGGGAGGGGTTTGACAAAAAACACGAAAATAGCACGAAGGGGGAGGGGGGGTGTAGTAAGATATCACGTGTATTTATTGAAGTGAAACTTCTTTAGAACCGTTAGTGATTTGAAACCGGATGCAACGGAAAAACGACAGGTAAGATAATATAACCGCTAATTTCGTATTTCAATTTAAGTTGTCCGTAGCCCAATGGTCAGGACGTAGACACACAATGCTGATGCCATGATGATGCGCAGGTTCGCGTCTCAGAATATTTCTTTTGAAGTGAAACTTCTTTAGAACCGTTAGTGATTTGAAACCGGATGCAACGGAAAAACGACAGGTAAGATAATATAACCGCTAATTTCGTATTTCAATTTAAGTTGTCCGTAGCCCAATGGTCAGGACGTAGACACACAATGCTGATGCCATGATGATGCGCAGGTTCGCGTCTCAGAATATTTCTTTTTTTTTAGTTTTATTTTTTTTTTAGTTTTATTTTTTTTAGTTTTATTTTTTACTGTTTTTAAATACTTTCAAATGCTCTTTTAAATATTTTCAAAGAATTTATCAACAAAAAATAAGAATTTCATTCTTTCATTCTGTAGATCGACCAGCCGATTATACAGACAGTAAAAATGCTAAGTTGTATTCATAGATGGCGTGAGGAGTAAGATAGAACATTCGTTTTATTGCTAGATAGATTTTTAAAAAGTGCTAAGTTGTATTCATAGATAGCGCTTCGATTTATTGCTTTAAGATTAGATTAGAAATAGAATTATTTATAAAATACTGTAATATACATGTTTTATGTATAACGGAACATTGGTTACCAAGCACTCAAAATCTTGTCAGTATAGGTAATTATAAATTGTCAAGTGCATTCTGTAGAGAGACTGCAATTCATGGTGGATCACTAATATTAGTGCACAACAATATGTCTTGTAAAGATCGTAAAGACATTGTTAGTCTTTCTATTGAGCGCATTATTGAACTGGCCTGTGTGGAACTGGAGCGGTTTGTTATAGTTTGCGCGTATCGACCCCCCTCTGGTGATTTTACTATTTTTGAAGATACATTGGAGGATGTACTTAAACGGTTATGTGTTTCTAGAAAAGGATTAGTGATATGTGGCGACTTCAACGTAGACATTTTATCAGATAGTACTATGGCTACTAGGCTACTAAGTTTGTTTAAATGCTTTAATTTAAATCCATTATTCAATGAGCCAACCAGAATAACTGAAACTACAGCTACTTGTTTAGATAATATCTTTTGCAATTGTGAGATTTTAAATAAAGAGATATTCAGTAAGTTGAAGTCAGACCACTGCGGACAAAAAATTTCGTTGTATAATTCAATCACTAAGAAAAAACAAATAATAAAATGTAGACCAATAACTAAAAATAAGATTTCAACTTTTAAAGAAAAAATCCTCTCGGAAATGCAAACGCAGTTAACATTACAACAAAGAGATCCAATAAAACTATATAACACATTGTCTAATAACATAAATAACGAATTTAATAAAATATTCAAGTTTAAGTATGTAGATCTAGCTAAAAATAGTAAATTTAGTGATTGGGCTACTGTAGGTATTTATAAAAGTAGGAACAGGATGTATGACCTTTACGCCGAGAAACAATACAATTTTTCTCCAACTTTCCAGGAGCACGTGAGAAATTATTCTAAAATATTTAAAATTGTTTGTATTCAGGCGAAATCAATGTACATAAAGAACAAAATTATTAATTCGGATAACAAGATAAAAACCACTTGGAATATAATTAACAGTGAGAACGGTAACGCAAAGTCCTGTGATTTCAATTACGAATTATTGATTAATAATAATATAATCAGTGCTGATAAAGACGTGGCAAGCGAATTTGAAAATCACTTCCGTAATATTCCTATAACATTAACCAGTTCACTAGCTTCTTCACCGACGGAAGCACTTTCTATATTAAAAAATCATATTAATGAATGTAATATTTTATTTGAATTTCAACATATAACCGCTAGAGACTTAATTAAGGCCTTTCAGTCTCTGAAGGTAAAGAATACGGGTGATTTGTGGGGCATCTCGGTGAAAATAATACAGCATATTATAGGTATTATAGCTCCATATTTGGTCGTAGTTTTTAATAAATGTATAGATCTAGGTATCTTTCCAGATCTTATGAAATGCAGCAAAATCATTCCACTTTTTAAAACAGGTGAAAAAACTGATCTTAATAACTATAGACCAGTTTCTGTTTTACCAACCCTTAGTAAAATTTTCGAAAAGATAATATTGAATCAAATGCTAACCCATTTCAACAATAATAAATTATTACATCCTGAGCAATACGGTTTCACTAAAGGCCGTAGTACAACCGATGCCGGGGCTAGGCTATTAAAGCATATATTTGAAGCATGGGAGGCGTCACATAATGCCATAGGAGTATTTTGTGACTTATCTAAGGCATTTGATTGTGTTGAGCACGAAACATTGCTGTTTAAACTTGGCCACTACGGTATAAAAAACAAGGCCCTTAGCTTGATCGCGTCTTATTTGAGTAATAGAATACAAAAAGTCAGCATAAACGATATTAAGTCATCGGGGTCACCGGCTGTGATGGGTGTACCGCAGGGCTCGATCTTGGGTCCGTTTCTTTTTCTGGTATACATTAACGATTTACCACATTATGTAAAGAACCAAGCGGATATTGTACTATTTGCTGATGATACATCACTAATATTTAAGTGTGAAAGGAATAAAGTAAATTTCGACGACGTAAATAGTGCTCTTTCGCATGTATCGCGTTGGTTCACTATCAATAATTTACTATTAAATGCAAAAAAAACGAAATGTATAGAGTTTGTGCTACCTAATGTTAAAAAAGTCAGCAAATCTCTTAAACTAAATAACGAAACATTGCATATGGAGGAATCGACGGTCTTTTTAGGGGTGACCTTAGATAGTAAACTTCAATGGGGCCCACATATAACAAATCTCGCGACAAAACTCGGTAGGGCTGCTTTTGCTGTTAGGAAAATAAGGCAGTATACAGACGTCGAAACTGCTAGGATGACTTATGTCTTATGCCATCTTGCTGTGGGGCAAAGCAGCCAATATAAAACAAATTTTCATACTCCAGAAACGGGCAGTTAGGGCTATTTATAAACTTAGGTCTCGGGAATCTTTGCGTGAAAAGTTCAAGGAAATAGGTATACTTACAGTAGCTTCCCAGTATATCTTTAACAATGTAGTTTTTATACGGAAGAATATAAACGCGTATAAACAAAATTTTGATATTAATAATCGCCATACGAAAAGAATGCATCAATTAGTTACGCCTTCGTTCCGCCTAAGTAAAGTGCAGCGATCTTTCATAGGGCTTGGTATACATTTTTATAATAAAATCCCAAAATTAATACGTGACTTGCCAATAGAAACTTTCAAAAAACGTGTAAAGACACAATTGTTAGGCAAGGGATATTATAGTGTAGACGAGTATTTAAATGACAAAGACGCATGGAAATGACCAGCTCTGCAACCAGTTCCGCTCAGAATAGTAAATACTTTTGTATTATTATCTTTTTTTTGTAATATTTTTTAAAAGATGTGCTGAGGAGTTTCTTTAGGCTTTTCTTCTCCTCCACGATAAAGCACCTTCCGAAAAGCCAAAAAATGACGTGCATAAGTGTATCAGTGATACCTATATGAATAAAATATTTTGACTTTGACTTTGATTTATTGCTTTTTCATATCATTATCTTGAAACCAAAATTTTGGAAAGTTTCACTTCTACCACGTGTGAATTGCACACATTTTCTTTTTTTTTTTTTGTCAAACGCGTGATTTTTAAATAGAAAAGCAGCGTGTCGTGTGACTTTGACTTGCCGTTGCCAGGCAACGAACGAAGGCCTCACGCGCCGCCACTGACTGCCCGGCTCGGCATGTCTTGGATTAAAACAATGTCGAAAGTAGGTGATCTGTATAAAGACCTTTTTGCAGAGTACTTATAAGAAAGGAAAAATACACGTGATATTGGGGGAGGGGGGGGGGGGTAGTCTTGAACCTCACTACATACCAAGGGGGAGGGGGGGGTTAAAAAATGCTAAAAAAAGGTCACGTGATTAATGGACGTCCCCTATAAGCAATATTCATCATCAGATGAGTGCAATGATTAGATTTTCATACACTTCCTACCATCAGGTAAGTATTTCCTAGTAGGTAGGTACTTAAACTTGGCCTCGCCCTTCATTTTTATCAATTAGGTACACAAAGACCGACCTTCGTCTATGAGCGATAGTAGTGGCATTACCAAAGATATTATATATTAAGAAGAGGCAGATACGTTATAACCGCGCGCGTTGTGTGACTCAAAAAGTTCCCAATTGGGAACTCTTGTGATTAGTCTGCGTCGAGCGCAATCACGAGCATGGCGCATCGTAGGTTCATACGTCCTTACGAAAATAAATCAAAATGCCATCGTGTGCGTTTCGAAAGTGCACCAATTATGACTCCAAGGTCAACAAAACACAAGGAATCTCATACCACATTTGAGTACGCTAAGATACTTAGATTATTTAGTCTATTTCAATTATTTTTTTAAACAATCTATTATCTCATGCAAAGACGCCATATTCAGATGAAGAAAGAGATAGCGATCTAGTTTTGACGCGAGAGCGATAAAGACCGTAGCCTATATAGATTGACGCGAGCGACAAACACTAGCTGTCTTTTTCACTATTATGGTTTTAGTAATGCCATCCTTTTTACATAATTTGCCAATGTACTAGTGATTGGTGTAGGCAAACAAAAGATAAACGTGTGTGTGTGTTATAGCTCGGTCAGAACAGATTTTTCGGTCGATTTGTAAGGGCATAACGTATCTGTATTTATAACATCTTTGGGCATTACCCTCATTTTTAAAAAGTAGAAATTATCAGATGTCAAGGTTCTTTCTTAGCATATTTAAAACAATCGGGATGTTCTAATTAAAAAAAATATTTTTTTTATTTAGTAATAGAGTAGCCATTAGTGCAAACAGAACCCTATTCATAAGATTCCGCTGTTTGTATTTAAGTACAACTTTGGTTGCTTTAACAAAACATACTAAAAATAAAAAATAAAATTAGAAAAAGTTTTTTATTTTGGTTTATCTTTGAATCTGCACTAAGCAGACGCTTTTTACAAATGTATATTACTGTATCTAAACTAAACATATCAGGTACCTATTTAGGATTTGATACTAAGTATATCTGGAGTTGGAGACTAAACCATGAACTTAAGACCTTCTTCATGTCAAATAAAACCGAAGGATTAATCGACACAGCCGACACTGATTAATTATTCGCTAATCTGTTAACGTGAGAACTAAAAGCTTACCGAGCTAACAAAAACTTAAAACCACTTCAACTTATTTGCATAAGATTCGATAAGAACCTAACATGTTTTTTTTATCAATAAAATCTTTGGGAAAGACAAACTTAATTGGCATTCGAAACCTGTCTGTAAATTAATTGCTAAGGTCAGAACAAAAAATCTAAAACAAATAATGACAGTCGATTTAGAGACTTTTATTGCCTGATAATAAATAGATTTGATTTTATTCTTTTTATTTTTTATAATCGGGTTGTCAGCGGACGGAATATATACAAATGTACTCTTTGGTGGACTGTGAGGACCTGAGAGGTCACCGCTACCACACCCTTGAACATATGTACCTAAGGTATAAAGGTAACTTTATGAAACTGGTTACGGCAACGCTCTTATCTGAAGTAGCGTAAGGCGGACCAAAACGTGACTTATGTTGTATCTCATTTGCATTATTTATATTTGTCTTATCGGTCATATTATTTTGCCTCACCTTACCCTACTATTAAGCTGGCCATACACGATCAAGTGTACTTGTCAAGTTTGCAGTTTAACTTGATGCGGCATCCAGTTTGCATGAGATAACTATTGCTATAATGGCCAGATAGCCATACCGTGGCCATACACCGTCAAGCTTACTGGATGCCGCGTCAAGCTGCAAACTTGACAAGTATACTTGATCATGTATTGCTAGCATTACAGAGTGTCGGTTGCCCTTTATGATCTTCATCTTTATCTGACATACTATACTAACTGGTTCTTCTTCGTCGCTGGTTCTCACGATAGGTACTTCATTTAAACAGTTTTTAAGCACCAGTATCGTCGCGAATATTATTTTATCATATATAGTAGAATCCATAATTCGACGGACCACTTTGACAAATAGAGTGTTGTTAACTATTGCAGAAAATTAATAGTGAGCGGTAAGTGTCGATATATAATCGGCGAAAAGTCTTTTTCTCTGGGCATGCAATGAAAAACCATTCGTTAAGTATATTGTTAAAATATCTGTAGATTTCATTGCTGTGTTTGTACTCCTTACCTATCTTATCAAAATACCTTCCATATAATGATTGATGATATGATGCTAACTAAAATAAATAAAGATAAGTTTAAATTTGAACAAAATACAGTCAATTTTTTATTAAGAAAAATGCATTAAAATGGAGTTAATTTGATTTTAAAACTCACGTAAAAATATGATGTACCTTTTCATAATATCGATAAGAATAGCAATGTCTGATTGTGCTGGCAACATTTTTGCATTTGAGTTGTCGAAGTGGTCCATCGAATTGTTTATTCATACCTATAGGTATCACTGATACACATCTGCACGTCATTTTTCTATCTACCACCATTTCGGAAAGATCCTTTGTCATGGAGGAGAAGAAATGGAGAAAGAAACTCATCAACACATCTTTTAAAAAGTAATACATAATACATGGGTATACTCGTATTATTACATAAAATATTCACTAATCTGAGCGTAACTGGGCATTTCTATGCGTCTTTGTCATTTAAATATTTATGACATAATTTACCTAAAAGACTATGCAATTCTATAGAAGGAACACGTACTACTTACATTTGAAATAAAGAAGATCTTACATACAATGTACATTGTACACGTACTGCTCTACCGGAAACTTAGATATAACGCCTCATTTGTAAGTGTCGCTTTACTAGCTCCAAGCCTCGAACATTCGTCAATACTCAATCCATTAGACAAAGTGTCTAGTCTAGCTCATACTAGATGCAACTATTAATTGAATAAAGGATACCTCTAGTGTAGACAAGTAACTAGCTGGTGCCCGTGACATCGACTTTATTAAATCCTCCATTTCACTAATTCACTAAAGACAAATATAAAAAAATGTGTACATGTACCTAATACGTTATTCTTTTTTCATTCTGAGTTTCAAGTACCTAGGTAAATAAGGTAATTACTGTTATACTCATTCAAACTTTTCCTCTCCATTTTTCTCCTTTAAGAAATGAAATTGTTCTTTTGCTCCTGAGCTTTTCTTCTTCACACTATATTTAATAGAAACACCTGTAACCGTTTCATCCTAGCAGCAATGTGTATTTTATTAGATTCATTTTCCTTGTACTTAATAATAATTAAAATGTTCAACCTATAATCATAAACAACACACAACACCTTATCATGTCGCTGTCATGATACCATAAGTATAAAAGAAACTCGTAAATACCTCCTTAAAAGTGCACAGATAAACAGAATTGACGCGCAAAGAAAAATAATCACCCATTGTCGTTTCACGATTGCTCTTTGCAGCATCGTTAGTGCTAATATTATTTGAGTTTATCACCAAATGTTCATGAACTGGTCGTGAGTTAACTATAAATCATCTTCTGGCTTCGTGCCTCCTTATACCGTTATAACATAATTTACCTCTTTTCTAACTTTCTACTCATATTGATCAAAATGCTATGCTACTCTACACAAAAAGGCATACTATATAAAATACATTATTCCTGTTAAGTCTGTTATGTGTGCAGCGGGTTATGATTATGCGTATTTTCTTTATGTAGGTATGTGTGCGTGCGAGCTGCGTCTGGTGGAAGAGGTGGAATTTGATAAGATATCTGCAACTGCTCGACGAACATACTTTAGCTCACCGAAACGTCATGCAACGGCCGGGCGAGACCCCCCACCCAGTGGGCTTGGCGGCATACTGCTGCTTCAAAAATTTGGAAGAGGCCTTCCTAGACAATTTCATAATGGGCATGGCACCGGGACGAGAGAGAATTGTTTGCGCAAAATCAACGCGAATTGTTGTCGTTAGCAAAGGCTGGCGGAGAGCGTGCGGTGCGCTCTCCAGGCCGCGAACGACGACGACGGCGGCGTTTGCGCTTCGCGGTCACCCAAGTGAAGTGCAACGTCTGTGGTTATACCAATCACAAAGCTAGTCATTATCGTTTTAAGAATTACAAGTGTAAAAAGTGTAATCGTAAGGGTCAGTTACGGAAAATGTGTCGTAGCGATGAGGGCAAGGTTAACTGCGTAGAGGAAGTAGATGAAGGAAACGATGGTGAGTGGATTCGTAACATTAAATGTGACAGAGCGACGCCCATGACCGAGCGCGTTTGTATTGGTGGTAGTTACATTTTTTGGAGTTTTACATTGATAGTCATCAACACTTTCGGGAGGTCCCATTGTCACCCACAACCTACTGAGCATTCCGAGTATGCTTCTCCAGTGGTACCGATTTTGAAGAAGGATGGCGGTCTGAGATTGTGTGCCGATTACTCAGTAACCATTAACAAGCAATTGATAGTGGATAATTACCCTGCTCACTATTTAAGAGCGACTTTTAAAGTCCGCTCACGTTTCGGATGCTTCGAATCGGAAGCTTTTAAAGAAATGGAAGAGTCCAATTCTGTCAATTTTAGTCCAATTCAGTAAAATTGATTTATCCATGTGAATCGTCAAAAGTCTAACTACCACTAACACTGTCCACGGGTTATTTAAATTCACTAGACTAGTTTTCGGGTTATTGTCGACGCCTTCAATTTTCCAGCGCGCCATGGAGTGTATTTTGGCCACCCGATAAGTTGAAGGTGCTTTTATTCGCGGCTAAACCCCTAAATGTTTTACAGTTGCATTCGTTTTTAGTTTTAACCAATAAAATTACTGTCGTAATTTTTTGTCATCATTTTTAAGTCCTTTTTATGAGTTATTGCGTAAAAATGCTAAGTGGGTATGGACGGAGACTCAAGATGATACATTGGATCAAATAACAAAGATTATAGCCTCTGATAGAGTTCTATTCTAACCCATTTTGATTCAACAGCAAAATTAATTTTAACCACGTTTTAACAGTTCATGTGTCAGCGACAGGGTTAGAAGCAATATAGATAGTAAGTATTTCTAATTTTATTCCTATAGTAATTCCTAAGATTCTAAGCGATAGACTCGAACGGCCGGTTTCTTGCGTCGCGCGTCCTTTCGTACGCGGAAAAATATTAAGCGCAAATACAAAAGAGAGGTGGGCGAAGCGCCGCCTTAATTACGGCCTCTGATAAAGTTCTAACCAATTTTGATTCGACAGCAAAATTAATTTTAACAGTTGACGTGTCAGCGGCAGTATTAGATGTTAATTTTATTCCTTTAATAATTCCTACGATAAGAAGCGATGGACTCGAACAGCCGGTTTCTTATGCGTCGCGCGTCCTTTTGACCGCGGAAAAAAATTAAGCGCAAATACAAAGAGAAAAAAAATCTCATCAAAAACATAAATGTGAAATGAGAGCCAATTTCAAAAAAAGAACTGAGATCTAAATGGGAGCCAAGTTCTGTGTAGAAAAGCCTATAGTCACAAGAACATGCAGGTAATTCAAGCCTCTACATTTGACTTGGTTAGTTTTCACGTACCTACCTAGGCTATATTATATTTGTATAATTCTTCTTTTCATCTTAATCTTTGTTAAGTCTGTTAGATTGATGTGATACCTATGTTCAATGAACTAAGATACTAACGTACATCGTTCACTGCCTATGTTACTTTTCTAAAGGTTTGTTGGTTGTTAGCGATCGAAAACGGTTACCCCATGCCCCATGTCTCCTCGCAGCGAGGATAGTAGGGAGAGTGATATGAAGGATTGCTTTACGACTCCGCCGTTGATAAGCCCACAAAATCCACAACGTCGCGAGATAACGCCTACCTTCTTGGATTCCCCGGACATAGACTAAACTATTGTGTAGTAAACATAAAAATAGTTTTAAGACTATCTATGAGGGAGGGACTGTTAAGTATGTATGTGTGCAGCGGGTTATGCCCTATTTGGCTATTTGGCTGTTAGCTCTTATGGGCTGTGAACTATCGCTATGGGAGGGACCATAGTCTCCCACGATTGCCAAATGTAGGTTTGTAGAATTTGTTTAGAACACTCAGGTTTCCAGGTTTCTATACAATGTTTTCATTTACTGAGTGGCAAAATAATAACAAAGTGTTTTAGTATTTCTAGTAATATTTACCTGCTTATCACGCAATAAATAACAATAATCTCTTGCAAAAGCAACTTTTTGAAACAATCTTTTCTTCACAACACTACACAAACTTGATAATGTAAATGTCTGAAACAAATCTTTTGAATTACCATGAACTGTAACTATACTTCGAGAACGGGTAATAAGTATAAAAATATTATAAAGTATTTGTAGATAAAAATGTAATAATTTAACTAATATGGATAAACCTTCGCTTTGACAACCTTAAACGTTAGATATTAATGTTAACTGAAAACAGGTATATAAATACGTAAACGTTGAAATTAATCCGGCATTACAACTAGATGGAAACCTCTTGAAAATATCAGATAACACGAACAAAGCGGCGATAACGATAACAAGACACGTCTGTGTGTTTATGTTGTTGTTTTACGAGTTATTCCATAAATAATTAGATTCACAAACAACTATTTATTTATTGGAAAGGTTCACAGCGACAAAACTTTGTCTATTGTTTAACGAGATAATGCTAGACCACTTCAGCAATAATAAATTATTACACCCCGAGCTAAGAAAAAATATTACAGCCGTAGTACTACAGATGCAGGCCATAGGTGTATTTTGTGGGTTATCTAAAGCATTTGATTGTGTTGAGCACGAAACTTTGCTGTTAAAACTTGGTCACTACGGCATAAAAAGTAAGGCTTTAGCTTGATCGCGTCTTATTTGAGTGATAGAATACAAAAAGATAGCATAAATTATATTAAGTCATCGGGGTCACCGGCGGTGACGGGTGTACCACAGGGCTCGATCTTGGGTCCTTTTTTTTTCCTGATATACATTAATGATTTACCTCATTATGTAAAAAGCCAAGCGGATATTGTACTATTTGCTGATGATACATCATTAATATTTAAATGTGATAGGAATAAGGTAAATTTCGACGACGTGAATAGTGCTCTTTCACATGTCTCAAATTGGTTCACTATTAACAATTTATTATTAAATGCAAAAAAAAACGAAATAAATTATGTATAGAGTTTGTACTACCTAATGTTTAAAAAATCAACAAATCTCTTAAACTAAATAATAAAACATTGAATATGGAGGAATCCACCGTCTTTTTAGGAGTGACCTTAGATAATAAACTTTAATGCCCACATATAACAAATCTCGCGACTAAACTCGGTAGGGCTGCTTAAGCTGTTAGAAAAATAAGGCAGTAAGTATACTGACACAGACATAATCATTATGTTGAAGACAAGTCTGCTTTTGCTTTACTGACTATCACCTCACACAGACATGGGTTTGAACAATTTTCTCTATAGCCATAAGTAAGTAAGTGTTGCCATAAGAAAAAAGCAATTGTGTGGTCCATTTTCATAAAACTGTGACCGTGATCGAAAATAATCGATAGTGAGCAAAAAGCCACAAACTTCGTTGTTTTTCGGAATCAATAAGGGTTCTGTTGATTAGGTTCTTCACGTCACCTCACAGGTGGTAACCAAACGTAAATATTATGATATCTATTCATATGCTAGCAACTGAGTAGCAACATAATATTTGCCTTTATAATATTATAGAAATAGGAACTATAAAAAGCCATCACTGACTGTATATAATATCTACTTCCGGCCTACATAACTTGTTATAGTTAGTCACTGATCTACTACCAGTTAGACCAGACACAGCCTACTCATAAGGAAATGGTGAAGAGACATTTATTCACATCACACGACATAATTCGTGATTCACTGAAACGACTGCATGAATTTTTAACAATCGTCCTCTAAAGCCATCGACCTAAGGTCATCGGATCAGATGCCATCACTATATTTTCCTGGTGACTATTCTCATATGCATATGAGAGCAGATTGTAATTCATGTTTGTTGTTTAAATAATTTACATCAGATGATGACTTTTAACGACTCTGGGTAGTCAAACATTTGTGGGACAATTGGAACGAAATTTGATTGAAATGGAACGAGCACTAAAGGTCAATATTGTAGCATTCGACGACATAAGAGTTCATTTACAAATAGTAAGGTTAAATAATTACTTATAATAAAAAATAAAACCCTCCAATAATTCAAGTTGTAGCTGCGCGAAAAATTCGACGCATAATCCAGGACTCTCGCACTGAAGCCAATAAAATGGCTTAGTAATCCGAACACTACCCATTGTTAAATATTCATCACTAGGAAATCGCCCTTGCTTCACTTTGGGAAAAATAGTAAAAATAATAATAATAATATATGACCACTATACCCGGGGATAGTGTAGCTTCCCAACAGTGTAAGAATTTTTCAAATCGGTTCGGTAGTTTCGGAGCCTATTAAATGCAAACAATCAAATCTTTCCTCTTTATAATATTAGTATAGATTACACTGAAATCCTTCAAAAATTCATTAAATACATCCGCTAATCCTTAGTAACAGCGGGTACATGTAAATTAATTTCCTGCGCTGCTTGGTAGCCAGTAATTACCTCGTGTCGTATACCCGTTACATGCTTATCGGATATGTTAAACAGAGCGACCTACAATTAGGTTAAGTTTAGTGCTTAGCTGGCAACTATGTAACGGAGATGGGAGCACTGTAATGCCTGTGATACACATGCTAGTTTGTATTGTAATACAGTGAGTATGTACAAACAGTCCGCATGAGGTGAGGTCAGTCCCGGATTTGTCAATAGGCCGTAGGCCGCGGCCTAGGGGCGGCAACGTCCTAGGAGCGGCAGATTTCAGAAGATGATATTATAGATGATTTTGCTATTAAAAAGTGCCGTAAAAACTTGTAATTCTTGTTTTTTTACGCACTTTCTTAGTAACTAATTCAGTGCCTTCCTTACTATGAATGGAAAATTATTATTTTAGAACGGTACATGGGGCGGCGGAAATAAATTGACCTACACTGATAAAAAATATAAATCTGGCACTGGGTGAGATTGGAACTTTGGAATGCACACACGTGCTTGTGTATGTATTAAAACATTTATTCTAGTGTCTCCAGTTCAACCTGTTCATCTCAGCTTCCAGCTTGTATATCTTATCATCGGTCCTCAGTGTCCTGGTATTGAATGTTGCCAGGTGCAGAGGTCGTTGTTGTTGCTTGTGGTGGTAGCCCGATCTCTTCCGGCGAGTCTTCGCACCCCCTGTCCCACCGTTACCGTGACCGCTACCGTAGTCAGGAATAATGGGGCTGCTGGGGACTGGGGCCGTGTGGGGGGTAATAGCCATAGTCAACGCCCTTGGCTATTGCGAGTTGGTGATGCAACAAAACTAAGCTTCGTGGGGACCCTATTTCCGCGCAAAAAAATTATAATACGACATGTACGAACCTAACCTAATCTAACCCATTCGGTTTTGGATTCTTATAGCTTTTTTCATTGCGGGGGGCTTCGCCCTCCGAAGCCCCCATACTGGGGGACTTCGCCCATTCCTTGCTCTTAGGCGGAGGGCTCTGCCCCCCGCTCCACCTGTCACGAGACGCTTTGCCACCCGTGATCCCCCGACCTTTTTACACGCTTTATTTCGCCAATGTTTCGAATGAGTGCATTGTTGCGGTTGGGTATGTTTTAAAATACCTGCAACGGCGTATCATAAAGCTGAAAGTATACTCGATGTCCACTCGCGCCATGACGTCACAAATGTTAGGTAAAGGTACATATTAAATGGTTTTTGCTTTTTGGAATTTGAAAATATACCCGTTGACAACACGGTCTCTGACGTCATCGCGTCACGAGCGTTGTGTGAAGGTATAAAATCGTTGGGCATCGCTGGCACCTGTGATAATAACACAAAATACTGAATAGTGGGTTACCTAACTCTAACACTACGATATTTAAATCTACTCGTAGAATCACAGTGGAAAATGTTAAAAGATCATTAATTTGTATAGTTTGAACAAGTCATGACGTTAAATATCCTACACAAAAGAAAACATGAAAAGAACATTTATACAGTTTTAACAATTAAACATCATTAAATATGAAACAATACAAAACCACATGTTATGTTAATGTACCTACAAGTTATTAAATAACTTCTACAAAGTAGAAAAGAAAGGAAGCAATAATTATGGTGTTAGATAGCTGGCACGAATATCAGCTATAACAGGGATATTAAGGTGTTCGTTATGTCGATAGCCGGCAAGAATATCAGCTAAAACAGGGATTTGGAATAAACACCTCGTTAGTTTCTTGATGCGTCTTCTCTAGGGTTCACTTACAGTAATCAATGCTTATGTTGAAGCAATGACGTAATTTGACTTTCAAAAACTGAACCTCAAAGAAATGGTGTGGGTGAATTTCCCAAGAGCATTTTTGAGATGGCGAGGGAGAAAATTAATGTATAAAGGTAAACTAAAATAACGCATAATTTTTTTAAATATACGTAGTTTAAAACATCGACCGATTTGCTTAAAATTTAAATACACATTTTTCAGTTTTTCATAATTTTGAATGAAACAAAAGAAAAAACAAATTAATTTCAAAATTGTCTATTTTTCAAAAACCGTTTTTGGAGTTTTTAGATTTTTTCCTTTATAATTATATACGCCTAATACCTTGATACCAAATATCAAGTTTGTAGGTCATCTGGAAGTAGGTTAGGTTTTTTATCCAATGTCAGTGAGTCAGTCACCAAAATGTGAGTTTTTAAACGTTACGGTGGTCCTTTAATAAATTTTTTTGGCTTTTGATATTTTCAAACAGAAATATCTCATTACTTAATATCTCTTTTTGATCTCTACTATATGAGTAATTATCACTACTATATTTACCTGTTATTTAGGCCAAAAATGTACCAAAAACAGCAAGTTTAAATTCGCCACCGTTATTAGGCAACATTCGTGTTTATTGAAATTGACCCGTGTATTTGATTAGTGGTCACTGGTGCCAATGAACATCAAAGGCATGGATGAATGATGCAATGAACAGTAAATGGCAACCAACTAATAGAAATGAGGAAGGCCCCCCTTCCAACGAAGAAGACCTGGCCTAATCCGTTGTTTCACCAGGGTATACCGTGAGTAGGTGAGGCATGATTGGTTAATAAATAAATGGTTTAATACTTATATGTACAAAAAAACAACAGAAAACAATTTTCTATTGATGTAAATGTAAATGATTTGATAGGGAGATAGAAAGGGATTTTAAAACGTCTATTGTCGAGTATTAGAATACTGTTTTGTTCAGAGCAAACATTTAGTCCTATGAGAACCGCGATCTTGGAAACTTCAATCCATGACGACATCGAGCAAAAGTCAAAACACAGTTTTCTTCTTGTCATTGTGGACACATGTACTTACCTAGTGTGATAAAATGCAGAAATCCTAAATATTTATATGCAGAAACAATTTCAACCAAAAATCATCATAACGCTATTACAAGACTAAATTGTACTCAGGTATTACTCGTATATAAAGCAAAGTACGATACGTCCATATCGCCGTAAGAAATTTTTATTGCGTTACTAATGCCAATACATAACCGCTATATGACAGTGGTTTTGGCAAAGTATTACTTTCGAATTACGATTTGGGTCGGTCCGATCTCATGTGTCAATATTGTACAAACGCCAGCGAGGTCGAATCAATCGGAAGTCAAAAAAATTATATAAATATGCACAAGTTCAATAAAATAATACATGTTTTGTAGAGTTGGCTTAGTTATGTATGTTGCTTGGAAAAAATTAATTATTTATAAGCGATGTAGAATACTAATCTCTGAAACCGCTGAACGTATTTTAACAGGACTTTTACTAGGATATTGAAAAGCCTTCAATTTAAAATTTAGGCAATTTTTTAGGGTCCCATACCAAAAGGTTCCTTAGGGATAGTTTGTATCCCTTTCTCCGTACAAAAAGAATTATACATACATTTCTTAGTTTTTATTTATATTGCATGGAAAGGCCATAAAATGCTTTTAAAGGTTATTTTTTTCATTAATTCAAATCTCTATTACTGAGTGAATATGAATTTTATTATATTGTTGTCAAGAGCTTTTGATTTGCGTATCTATGTTCTCCAATTTAATTTCAGCATTTCATTTTCACCTTGGATGTAACTGTTCTTACTTTATCCATTCTCGTCACTCCACACATCCATAGCATTCTCATCTCCGCCACATGCAATCGTCTCTCATCCATCTTCTTTGCATCCAGCAGACTCCAGCATTCCTATCCATACATTACGATAGGTTTTATAAAGGATACGTGATCTACCTTTATACGTGATGATGATAAGAACATCATTCATCTCATCAACTTCAAATCTCAATTGTAACCGTATTTAAAGAGTTAATGATGTCACGATGCCTGCCACCACTTTTAATTTTTGTACTTAGTAGATTTGTCTAATTTAAAACTATAAAATATTCTGATGATGCCAAAAGTTACCCGAATTCTATGAAATTCTTCTCATTTTCCTTCCTTAAAATCTAACAGCGTCGTAGGAAATGTTAAAATGTTCATATTCAATTCGAGGAAATATGTTCAACATTTGTCACTGAGCTTACCAGACTTGCCCAACGCTAGTCCAGTGTTCTAGATTACTGCAGGCGCTAAGCTATAAATAACTTATTGCAATTTTATCTATTTATAGATGTTTGCGAACATGAGTTGCATGCTGCCACCTCCAATTTTTGCCTCAAAAAACTAATCTTTTAAGACTACTTTAAAGAATTTCATAACCGTTCTTTGTGTCTGAATGAAACCTTCACGATAAAGCCAAAAATGTGTATTATTGACAAATGGCCAGTCACTGCCACTCATTTATTTTTAACATAAATATCATTGAATTACTATGTCACCCTAATTTAACTTTGTTAACTTTTCTCTAAAAATATATTTGGATTGGTCAAATTATTTCAGAATCCAGTCAGAAGTTAAGCGATAGTTTGTAAAGTTAACCTTCTATTTAACGCACAAGTACATTCAAATTATTTAACCGCAATAAATTGATTTAATGTAACTAATGCAGTTTAAGTTTTAACCATAATAGATACCTAATAACATTAACCTTCATAGCATTACAAGTACTATGATTAATCCACCGTGGATTTAACTGTGAATTAATTGTGCGATAAAAGAATAACCGTTCTATATTCACAAGTGCTTAGATTATAGTCCCTAATAGTTATGAATAATATCTTAATGAGCGGTAAGGGGTCATTCATTAATTATGTAAGAGTCCCGAGGGGTACGGCGGTCCTCAAAATCTCTACATGCCTTTATTTTGGAGGGGGAGGGGGTAAAGACATTCTAACGTAATATTTTAAGTTGAAATTATCTTTACATTTAAATTTAAAGGTTATTTTATGTACCTACTATCTACCTATACTAATATTATACAACTGAGGAGTTTGTTTGTTTGAATGAACCCACGACCAAAAGGAGCGGAGCATCAATGAAAAATGTTAAAAAACCAGGAAATTTTTTTCGGCTTACTTCAGCGAAGCGAGGGCATTTAAAAAAGTTATGGTATTAGCAAAAACACAAAAAAACTTTATGGTCTGATTTGACGTGCAACTAATTACGCGAACTTTATAATACAATCTACGAGGTTATAATAAAAACCGATTGCAAAAAGTACAATCCATTTATCATTTGCAATACCTCGAGCGCCTTAAATCTATTTTTCTGAAGTACTTAAACGTCTGAAACGTTAACATCGAGATAAATATAATAAGCTATGACCCGTAGCCCCGTTGGTTGGCTGTGCTTGAAGCAAGGAGCCTGGCCCAGACTGGGGTCCAATTCCCAATCATAATGACATTTATTATATCGATGACACACAAAAGACCTCAAAAAAATCATTTAAGTATCACATAAATGTATGAACATTGAACCCGCAACCCGTTGCTCAGCAAGGCATCCTTGCCACGCCGGTTATAACGACTGGAAGAGGGTCGTATTATCGAGTTTCTCGAAATATAATTACGAAAATTGTACTACTAATCCTTTTATTTACTTACGATATTTCTCGAACAGATTAATTATTTCTCTAACAGACTTTGTATATTCTCCAACTTTGCAGCAGGTATTCGGACGATTTCAACAATTACGAGTAAATAATAATAATAATAATTTAAATATTAATAATGAATAATTTTAAAACTGTTGTATTGCAATGCAATATACTCGTAGTACCTACCTTTTTGAAATTTGGATATTCACATTTCTATTAGACAAGTTCAGTTTTGTCCAAAATACATTATTGGCATTCGGAAAACATAATCCTAATTCCAGTTCAAAATACACATGGGTACTTATAATGTAAAAAAGATATTTAACACTTATTACACAAACAATATTGTGCCATAAATAACAATACACCAAATTAGTATAATGACCCTAAATATCGATCTCAAATTTAATGTAAATTGATTATTTTCGGCAGTAAAACCTACCTTTTAATTGACAAATTAATTTAAAAAATACGTTATCTAACTAGGCTAACGGTGTAGCACAAATAAACAAAAAACATCAGAGAAAAATTTAACGTACCTTGTTGAAAAACTTAATTGCAGATTAGTGATCACAGTTATAAAACAAAAACTAAACAATACTAATGATAACGATCTTTTTATCGCGACATTGTGCAGATGTATCACGGACGGTGGTCGGACCTCGACTGAATAGACTTAAACAGGTGATCTGCGCACGCGCAGCGTTTTTATACTTGAACTGATAAGTGCTCTATCTCACCGGGACGCCCCATGGCGACGTCGCCGGCGTGGTTGCCTCGGCTACCTTTGTCGTCCGAAGGTCGCCAAATAGAGTAACCATGGGTGGCCATGGATCGTCTTCAGTCAGTTCGAATATGATGTCAGGAATGTACGTAGAAGAGATCGCGCTTATTTGTTACGTACGTCGACAAAAAATACTACAAGAAAAGAAAAAAAAAGGAAACTGTGGATTCATCCTTTTGTATCAGATCGAGGACGATGTGGTGTTTTTCCCGACTGCGGCAGAAGGAGGGCTATGTTTTTCGAGTATATGTATGCATATATGTAACAGTCGGGACCCATTTAAATTTTACAGGGCTGCTTGGGAAAAACAAACAAGATTTGATATGTTGAAGAATCCCAACTGTTAATCCTTCTATGGTTTAGTTGTTCAGTATTACTGTTAGCAAAATTCTAAACTACTGGGCTTATTTTTTCTTTTTAGTTTTTTTGTACGCTATCGGGTTTATTGTTTTTTTTTCAATTTATTTATTTTTATTTTAAAACTACATGGAGATTATAGAAAATATCCTGAAAAATTTTTTAATTAAACGAGAATATCAATAGCATCTTATGATGAACTTTTAAGCTTATGCAGTACCTATGTAGTCGCCAGAGTATCCAGTGTCCACTCAGGGAGCCGTTATTTGTGGCTACGCTTTCAAATTGGCTACGTTACCAATTGCCATACCATTTCACCAAGTGAGGTAGCCGCCATACATTTCAATACAAACTGTTTAAAATAGATACGTGACCGGCGAAGTCACCATGGTGTCCCGGTGTGACAGCACTAATGATAAACGAAGTCAACTTTAGGGATGAATTATGCTAGACCATGCCGGGCACCAGTCGTGCCTGGAACGAGGAAATTCAGCTTCACTAACATTTTACGAAGCTCGGACACGGACATCGCATCGCGTCGCACGGTATAGCATAAACACTCGATGTCCGCGTCATATAAAACCACCGATTTAGGGTTCGAACGATACTTTCGATACTGAGTAGGTATCGATACTTTTGATCGCGATACTCGATACTGAGTACTCGATACTCGTACCTGGTAATTACTCGCAAGTACTCATATGAAACGTCGGTATCGAGTACTTTTAAAATACTGAGTACTTTTCAGTATTTTCATATGGAAAAAGATCAACTGCGGCCCGTTCACTGTCCACGGTTCACGGTCCAGAAATTCACTGTCGACGACCTTTTTTTTTTTTTAGCTGTGATCTGACTGTGATCCTCGCGAGTACTCGATACTCGATACTGAGTAGTATCGATACTTCAGGACCGATACTTTTTTGGTATCGATACCATACCCGTCGATACCACACGAGTACTCGGTATCGATACCAGAGGCCGATACTTCGAACCCTACACCGATTGAACCGATTGGACTCGTGGAGAACCTCTACAGTCCGATTTGCACGAACTTTTTTGCCACGTACGTGCAAACTGTGGAATGAGCTTCTTTCTGAGGTATTTCCTGAGCACTATGACATAAGGTTCTTCAAAAAAGGTGTAAAAAGAGTTTTCCTTCAGGGCCGGCGTTGCATTGGCGATTCCTCTGGTACTGCTCATGTCCATGGGCGACGGTAACCACTTACCATCAGGTGGCCCGTTTGCTTTTTCGTCTGCCCTTCAGGCTATAAAAAACAAATTTTAAATCCGTGCCTCGTCCGTGCACAGCTCGTGCCCAAATCTTTCAAAAATATTATGGGTCGTCAATTACCATTTTTCAATTCAGGGGTTTGCGAAATATTCGGCTTTACAGTGCTAGTTTTGATTGGAGTCAAATGCAATTATGAAAAAATTCACGATAGTCGCATATAAAGGAAAATTATCACGGCTATGTTAGCATCTAATTGTCGATAAACTTACAACAACACTATATTGCGCGTAGTGTTACAATGACATGTCCGATTTGAAGCCATTTATAATTTTGGTACCAAACCGTGGTACCAAACTTTACTTGTAAATTCATGATTCATCATTTTTCGTCTTCACGCAGTTATCATCATGATCATACAATTAAGTTATGCTTAAAATATATCTACCGTGACGCCAAATATTTACGGTACAGTCAGCAAGAAATATTTATTTGCCTTAATATTAGTAAGTAGGTATATCATAACTAGTTCACGGTCCTCTGTTTATAGTAGACGTTTTAAGGTGGACCACCGGCAAGAAAAAGTGCCCGTGGTCCATCCAGGTGGACTAAACAGCTGGACCACGACCAACGCCTGGTTATTTTTACCCATTTTTAATGCTAACTACACATCGTCATGATCTTAGGCTTCACTGGAATAAAAAAAAACTATTAATGTTGGTTAACTTAAGTAAATCAGGGATGCGCCGCGCCGGTTTTCTCAAAATATTTTAAATGAAATCATTTAACATTTTTTCCTGATTAGCATCTATCACAAATTTAAAGATAGAGAGAAGGTCCTTCTAACATAAGACCATCCGGACGGGGTTCCCCAGATTTATCCAAGTTTAAGCGGTGCCCGGATCTGTATTCCATGGGCTGGCTTGATATTGACAAGCTTTATTAAGAGGCGCGTCACTTTTAAAAGACTTGCCCGTATTAAAAGATAGATCTCCCCTTAATGCTGGCTATACACGATCAAGTATACTGGTCAAGTTTGCAGCGGACTTGACACGGCATCCAGTAAAATTGACAGTGTATGGCCACGGTATGGCTATATAATTATCTCATGCCAACTGGATGCCGCATCAAGTCAAACTGCAAACTTGACAAGTATAGATACTTGATCGTAAATGGCCAGCTTAAGAGTGCGATCTCAGATCTCATAAAAGTCACTTACGATCTATACAAGACGATTAGCATCTCAAATCGATTTATTGGTACGAGCCTAGATATAATAACACAGTCTTGTGCTATCTACCACAGTCTTGTGCTATTTAGTAGATTGTCCCGCAAATGCAAAGCCTATTTTTGACAACCCTTATCACGACCGAGATAATTCCGGAACAATTTGCTGACAGTAGGTATTCATTAATTAAAGACATATTCAGTTTTAGATAGATTATTGACCTTAATCTTCCTCATCTGTGCATTAATCAATATAATGTAGAGTTACACTATATTAACTACGAGTATATCTGTGGTTACACCAATAAAATCTTTTTATTATACATCTTGCAAATAAAACGAATCATTACCATAGTTCACAGAGTACTTAATCACTACGTTTTAAGAGACGGCATATAGAACATTGTCTATAGCTAAATACGAATAATAACGAACCAGATGCATAATACTTAATCATCAGCATTTTTTAACTCCAGACGCAAAAAGAGGGGTGGCATAAGTTTCACGTGTCTGCGTGTCTGTTTGTGGCATCGTAGCTCCTAAATGAATGGACCGATTCTGATGCGGGTTTTTTTGTTTGAAAGCTGACGTGATCGATATGGTTTTTAGTTATCTTTGGTGAAAATAAAACTGTCGGAGGTTTTTCAATTTTTAAATTTATAAATAATAATTTATAAAGTTGTGGAGGGATGGGGTATCTAACATCTAGTGATCTCACCGAGTGTTTTTGTGTAATTTCACTAAATTAAAATTACCTAAATAAGTGTTATTTGAGAACAAACATACTAGGTAAAAGAAAGAAAGAAAGAAAGAAACATTTATTCAGTCGCAAGCATGCAATAACATTAAGGTCTAAGATAGGATATATTATAAATTAAAATAAGACTGATTGAAATTGAAGTTGCAGCCGCCAACAGAAAAGGGTCGCACTCAGAATATGGTGCAGTAAGCAGTCCCGGATTTGTCAATAGGCCGTACAGGCCGCGGTCTAGGGGCGGCAGCATCCTAGGGGCGGCAGATTTCAGAAGGTGATATATTATAGATGATTTTGCTATTAAAAAGTGCCGTAAAAACTTGTAATTCTTGTTTTTTTACGCACTTTCTTAGTGACTAATTCAGTGCCTTCCTTTCTATGAATGGAAAATTATTATTTTAGAAAGGTATACATGGGGCGGCGGAAATAAATTGGCCTACACTGATAAAAAACATAAATCTGGCACTGGCAGTAAGTGGAAGGTATCAACCTACTACGCCTCTGATTTTCAGTGCGCCCGTTTGTCGCGTGTAGATCGGCGAGTGGCGCAGCAGTATCCTTAAAATTTTCACAGGTACACATGCATATAAAATTACTCAGTTACATAGTAATTTTATCTTCACAGTCGAATATGCAAACAATGTTATCTGAACTCGTTTAACACAGCCAATTAACAAAATATCTCCGTTCGACATTGAAAGTTGTAGTAGCTTGCAAAATGTTGTACTGCAAGCGAATGTTAGGATACTTTCCGAGGACTATTAATTATTCAACAAAAAAAAGGTGTGTGTGCGATTCACACACGACAGAAGTGAAACTAAACAAGATATAAAAAACCCCTCGACAACAACACGTAAATTATTAAGTGCCATCTAGCAGCCGTCTTACACAAAATTACTGTAGCGCGCCATCTAGCGACTAACTAAGAAACAACAATCGGTCGGTCGATCGACATAGCTTGACAACGAAAATGAAATTCTTATTTTTTGTTGATAAATTCTTTGAAAATATTTAAAAGAGCATTTGAAAGTATTTAAAAACAGTATAAAAATAAAACTAAAAAAAAGAAATACTGAGAGACGCGAACCTGCGTATCAGGTATTGTGTATCTACGTCCTGACCATTGAGCTACGGAGAAGTTAGATTCAACGACGAAATTAGCAGTTATATGCATGCTTATAGTATGTATATTTCTGTCTCATTCTTTCCTGGCTTCATCCTACACATTTTTGTATTTGTGTCTCTTTCCGTTGCATCCGGTTTGAAATCACAACGATTCTAAAGAAGTTTCACTTCAAAAATTGTTTTCGTTAATAATTACATACCTATGCACAAAATATAAATTGTTTAAAGATGATGAAGATCTCATATCTTCATCAAAGTCCATTTTTTCAATAAACAACTACAACTAATAACAATAACACTTTTAAAACAATAAACATAACAAAATCACTATAATGACTTCTTCGTCCTGGATTTCGTGTCGATAAAAGGGCGCTGAAATAAATGGGGGGCCCACAGTGCCCCACCAGTTTTTAGAGGGGCGCCATGTTGAGGGTTATTAAAGTTTGTCTCTATAGTTGCGCTCAAGGGTGCCCTCTAAACAAATATTTCGGATCTGGCACAGGACCTAGTAGGATTGTCCCGTAAACGACCGTTCGTATTTTCCTCCTGACATAGTACTATTACTTCATCCAATTCATTCATAATCTAATCTGGCTGTAGTGTATCCCTTTCCGTAGCCCTGTTCCGTGACGGATGAGACCGTTTCCAAAGCCATAATTAAAAAATACTTAGTGAGATTATTCGTAACATTGACACCGATCGCTAAAACGATAGGCACCCACATAGTGGGAACGATACAAATAATTAAGTAATAACATTACTTCGCGCTCGTTTCAGATAATATTGGAAATAAAAACTATAATTTATGGTTCTTAATGAAATTACACCAATGCATAACTTGAATAAGTAATTATTGTATTGTTAGCGACACTCGACATTTATATATTTTTTTAAATGTTTGCTGATAAATCAGCATAATCTGTACCTAAATAAAGATATATCCGGTGAATACCCGGCGCTGGCCGCATATTATGTCATCCGCATCGAGCTCATAAATTTCATATAAATGCGGCGCATACGGTGCGGATATAATGTATGTATGTGCGTTCACCATTATTATACCGAAGTCGTTAGATTAATTTACTTAATATTCAAGCAAATTATTAGGTATATTTTTATTGCATGACTAATGATTCACTGCAACTGCAAATCCGCAAATTTAAAAATAGATATGTGTTTTATTTTGAAGTACCTACCCATTTTCCGTTAGTTAAACATATGCTTATGTCTTTCTCTAAGAACCTCCAATTATTTTTTTCGTGTTTTGGCTTCTATTACTACTAGTCTACTCATTTTTTTTTCTTTAATAATCTGCTACGTACAGACACATACATAAACTTGTAATTTATGTGTTGATGATGCCATTTAGGTTAATTTCTAGGCTAAATACCTAATAATGGAAATTCTCATGATATGAAACAAATATTGAGTCGAGGGCCATGGAAATGGAACAAACATAACAAAACATCACGGTAATTGCCCGCCGGGTTCAAACGTTGGCTGAAATTTTATTGAAATAAATAATCACAGTAAATTAAAATTTAAAAAACTCCCGACAGCTTTATTTACAAACTAGCTGTGCCTCGCGGTTTCACCCGCGTTAATTTATGGAAAGAACTAACTACTAAAATATATGATGTTATATAGCCTATAGCCTTCCTCGATAAATGGACTATCAAACACAAAAAGAATTTTTCAGTTCGAACCAGTAGGAAGTTCCTGAGATTATCGCGTTCAATCAAACAAACTCTTCAGCTTGGGAACTACGATGCCAGTGCCACAGACAGACATACAGATCCACAGATACACAGACAGACACAGATTCTATATACAGACACGTCTAACTTATTATTAGATATTATTATAACATAGGTATATTATATAAAAATATAGTTATTATTGGCACAAAATAGATTACACATAAATAGGTAAGTACCTTTTTTGTGATATTGGCATAGAATACTTAATAGTACCTATTGGTACTGAAGATTCACTCCGCAAAATATATTCATCTAGATTCTAGACGTTGCCTCTCTTTTTAATCATAACTCTAATCCTCTCTGAAAACATCAGGGTTGTCTTGTTTTTTTGTGATGACAATATGTGTGATAGATTACGAATGTATGACACGGCGTGGCCTGACCTTCTGAAATTGGCCCGACACGTCGAATTAGGCACGTACGTGCCAAAAGAAATTAGAATCATTTATTGTCAGATTGAATGGTTAGCTTAGGACAACTTATTGTTATAACTTATCAGTTTCACGACATTTGAAGCGCTACGAGCGCGCTACTCAAAGAAAAAAAATCGGTGATTTTTGAGAAAGTACTTTTGTATGTAGGTACAATAATTTATTCGTGGAATGAGTTTCCTTCTGAGATATTTCCGGAGCGCTATGACATGGCGTTCTTCAAGAAAGGTGTAAGTGTTCTCCTTCAGGGCCGGCGTTGCATTGGGGATTCCTCTGGTATTGCTGGTATTGGTGACGGTGTGTACTTACTGCAGGTCACGCGTCTACTTTTTCGTCAACCCTTCAGGCTATAAAAAAACATGAGAGGTGTCAAGGGACACCCGGATGGAACGAAGTTCCTTTCGATTGTTTTGTTGTACAGCGCCATCTCTGTAAAACTTAATTAATCACGCTAGCGTGATTCAGAAAGTTGTACAGTACAGCGCCATTTCTGTAAAACTCTCTGAATCACTTCAAAAAAAGTGTCGTCATTCGTAAGAATCAAAAAATGTCGAAATTTTCCGTCTAGCCCCCTTTCACAACGCGCGATATGGAACTTCGTTCCAAAAACTCGTGTCTAGTAGTGGGGATTGAAGCTGTGACGACTAGAGCGACTGTGTGTACAAGGTATCAACAGAAGCATAACAAATCAGAAGTTATGAGAGTGACGTGAGTGACACGAGCTATGTGGGAGGTGTGTCTGAGAGGAATGATCATGCGGGCGCTGGGCGTTCCGGTGGCTTTATAAACAAACATTCATTTAAACTTTATAGTAATACGATTGAAGAATATTCATAATTCTTCAATTGCAGATTAATAGGATAATATTTTACAAAAAGAGAGACCTATACTCTATGTTTAAGTTTAGTATAAGTATAACGTAAATAAACAGTGATACATATCAAGTATTAATAATATGATTTTAAACTTAGGTATATCATCGCGGAAATTGAACATTTTAAATGTAACGGGTACTCACAATTCGTATTTATTAACTAGCTGACCCGGCGAATTTCGTATCACATTTTTTTCTAAAACTATTTTTTTTCTACAATAAAAGTAGCCTAAGTTACTCCTTGTTACATCAGCTATCTGCCAGTGAAAGTCCCGTCAAAATCAGTCCAGCCATTTCAAAGATTAGCCGAAACAAACAGACAGACAGACAAATGTATATGTACCGTTATACATCCAAATGCACTTAGTAAAATGCAGTTATTTTATTCCAATTACTCCAATTTTATTTATTTGTAGATACCGATATTTTGACCCAGTTACATGGATCGTATTCACAGTGAGATCTCTAACATAAAACACGAATCGTGAGTACTCCTTGCATTTAAAATAATGATACATGATACTTTACTTACTTTTATGGTACTTGCTAAAGAAGTCTCATACAAAATCTAGTCCGTAATAAAACACCTGAAATCGCTATACTTACTCATTTATTTAATTATCAATAATAAATTATAAGTATTATATTATCAGTCACCGTCGGCATTGTGTTGCGTGCGCGCAGCCGGCTGGTTATCGTAGCCCAGTTTCCGCAACTCCTTCGATACCATTGTGAATCGTGACGTCACGCTCCCATACGACTCCGTTCTCAAAACTGGAAAAAAAACATTATTATGCACTAGTGTATACCCGGCATGTTCCACTACGCTAAAATTTTTCTGATGACAATGACAGATCAATGATGACACTGACAGACTGTATTATGCGCCATCTTTAAATATTATCGTCAAATTGTTGTATGGGAAAAGTGAAAAATCGACTTTATCAATGGACCGAATGTGTATAATGCATTGTTTTAGTGGTCTCCAACCACCTTCGGATTGTTGCCTTTCAAATGAAACCAATTTGAGACATCGGTTGGATGGTTTCAGAATTTATAAACGACATCCGTGCAAACGTCTTTTTTTTGTATTTTAAATATATAGATTTTCTTTTAGGAGTAAATTATGTATGTGTGAATGTCTGCAAGACCGCGAATCCATTCGGCTAATCTTAACAATCACTAAGCTTATTTAATAGGGATGTTGACTAATTTTAGGATTCAATTTTATTTTATAGCTAGAACCTCAATATTCACGAAAAAAATATTATAAAAATAATAATCTTCAATTTAAAAACAAAAATTGATAAATAAAAATAATTATCAAATTTCCCACCAAAAACGTCACGTGACGTCACTAAACGATATTCAATACTATCTGCCTACTAAGTTTGTTGAATTTCCATATAAAATTGTTCCAATGACGTCATATTCTCAAAATGGCGTTTGAGGTCACGTGACAGTGAGTACAATTTTTAACATTTTAAATTAAAGATATTTAATTTATTGTGATTGATTTCAACAAAAGAATCATATTTTAGGCCTTTAAATGTTACCACTAATATTTTAGACATGAATTTATATTAATGTATAATTAGTGTCAACATCCCAATTGCTGGTGAATCTGTCCACCTCTCTGGTGGTCTGAAATGTATTCTTTATTTAAAATTTACACGAGAAGTGCAGAAAGCTAACTTTATAATTTATAAGCCACGAATTTAAAGAAACGAATCTAAAATGGCGGAAATTATCATTCCCCCTCACTCGCACGCTAAAGACAGGAATAACGTGCGAGTGAGGGGGAATGATAATTTCCGCCATTTAGATTCGTTTCTTTAATGACGTGGCTTATAACATATGTTACAAAAACATTAATTTACAAAAACAAACATTAAATAGTATCAATGTTAACAATGAATCAATGTCAAAAGGTTGTTATTCTGGACAAATTGAATAACGGTAAAATTTTGTTCGCACAGCGAGTCTGGTAGAGACTCTACAACTCACAAATACCCACTAACTTGCCGCCACGGTAGCTGCCCATTGAAACTAGATTATCACCGGGTAAACTTATATTTCAGTAAAACTATGTAATTTCCATCGCGTGTTAAATCATGGAAATTCATTAAACAATGCTCGGAGCAAGTTAACCAGGTCAATGTCCTGACCTTCGTAAATCCTGCGATAAATGGAATAATAGGTCAGTTCAGAGAAAATTATAGGTGAAAAATTATTATTTCGAATTTTCTATTTACAGTATTTGCACAAACCCTCGTTTATCTGTCAATATGTAATAAAAAAGAGAAGTCATATCTAACTGACATAATATCAGCGTCCAGCCCAAACCCTTGAAGATAGATAGCTGAAATTTTGTACTTGTGGCTTCAACTCAAACCATTAATGGCCCACTACTGAGCATAGGTAGAGACAGAGGAGGCCTAGAGCATACTCCACCACGCTGCTCCAGTGCGGATTGGTGTGTCCAAGTGTCGAAAGTTTTCATGCCGTCCAAGGGCCTCCGACATGGCTTAAGGACTGCTATCTTACGATTACAACTGGGACCGACGACTTTACGTGTCCCCTGGAACACGGAAGCGCTCAAGAAATTTTAGCCATTAACGGTCACCCATCCAATTACTTAACTTTGTCGATTACATAAGATACTTAGTTATGACCGACACAAGCTGCCGGGCTATGAGTGTGCTTCCCGCTGGGCTATATGCGCTTATAATAATACGAATTTTGGATACAGTTCTAAACGTGCGACATGTTTTTATGCCGTTCAATGTATACAAGTCATTTTCTTAAAATTCTTAGATAAGCCACTTTAATTCTAAAGGTGCGATATTTGCTTTTATCGTCGCGTCGTAACGGGTTGCGACAATTTCCAAATCGACGCGAGCGTAGCCGTGAGCAGTTGCTAATCAAAGATTAGGATTAGTAAAAAAAATATAATATAAACGGTTCGATAGCCGTAATCAATTTTAACCGTTAAAATTTACCAGAGTTTACAGAACCATTACAATTCAGTACATGAATATTTAATCAAATTAATCATTAAACACTTACGATAATTCTCCTTTCCATGAGCAAGCATCTTTGGGTCAGCCAGTTCAGGGTACCGACCAGTTAACCAAGACATCCATTCTCCCAGCAGCGTGGCGGATCGCGGGCGCAACAACGGAGACGTCAGCTGGTGGGAGCCGGCAGCTACCGGCAGCTGTAGCAGACCGTACCCTCGTAGGGAGTCGCCGCCGATAGGGTTTTGAGCTCGTACCGTTACTACCAACTGGGGCCCTAGGAACAATGAGGGTGAACTTACTTCTTGTGCAAGTTTCGCAAAGCCGAAGCGAAGTGTTCCAAACGGCTCTCTGCTACACTCTCGATTTACCCAACTTTTAAACAACTTTGAGTGTGTGTAAAATCCACAAAATATATTTGACGTGCAGTAGGTAATTAATAATTGTGTTGTACTTTGTACGTGAACTTTTTATAATGGACGCAAGAGCAGACAGACCACGTGATGGTAAATGCCCAACCTGACCATCGGTGACACAACGACTTAGGACTTGCATCAACAGAGTTATTATTATTTCTCCATGGGGTTCGCCTGGATAGCTACCACCCTTGAGTACGAGTCAGCCGCCAAACGACTCGTCGTGTTCCGGCTGGGGGCTTGAGAGCCAGTTCTTTCTTTATTTTTCTTCTTTCTTTCTTTCTTGGCTGGTAACGCATCAGTCATGCCTTTGGTGTTGCTGATGTCCATGGGTGACGATAGCCACTTACCATCAGGTGGATCGTCAGCTTGTTTGTCGGCTATTCTCATAAAAAAAACGCTGTAAAGCTTCTTAACACAGACATATTTTAATGTCTGTGCTTCTTAACTAAAACACCTACTTGCTTGCCAGCAACTTCGTCTGCATGGGTTTAAAATGGGTTTCAGAGAGAAATAAGTACCTAAATATTAAAATTCGTGCACTTTTCGTTACAAAACAGGCTCCACTTGCATGCTACTTTACTTTAAGTTTAGAGTTTCTTTCCCTGTTTCATAAACCACCTTTTCAAAACGTCTACCACAGATACAAAATACCTACATGACGTTCATTGGTGTATTATTAATACCAATATGAAATAAAATGAAATGAATTGTGTTTGAGGTTAGAGTTTACCCAAATGCTAAGTCATGCAAACCTTACAAAATTATTACAGCAGGCGCTTACATCCAGATAAATTAGTGCTGCCAAATGTCATTTCCACGGGTAAATTAAATACTACTCTTTCCGGGTTACTGCCCGGACATGCCATCTGACTTGTACCCTCGCTTAGTCCTGATATAGGATCCCAATCTGGACCCCAAACAAGCTCATAATGAATGTACAGGCGCTCATCAAATACACCAGCCGGAAACAATACGTGCTCTATTTGACCACTAAAAGATACTAGAATCTTAGTTACAGTATCCTTCATTGTGAAGTTTATTTTGTTACAGCAAATATCTCATTTAAAATTGCAATTTAATGTTATCGCAAAGAATAAACCGGCAAAGCACTTTGACCGGTCTGACATATATTATGTACTCTGTGATTTCAAAAAGCCATCAAAACAAGCGTTGTTATGGTAACCAGTGATTGGTATTGCCATATTTAAAATCATCTAACCGCAATAACAGAATTTAAATGTTTTGTGTTACTAAAAATATTACAGATAATAAGGATAAAATTAAAATAAATCAATATAATTGTCAATAAGTAGTAGAGTCTGTAAATTATTAAAAATTGACAATAAAACATTACCGGTTTTTATATACCAAAGACAAAAAATACTAAAGCATGTTTCCGTTAAAAACTACTTTACCGATCCTTCATATTGTTTTGAAATGTCACAAGATGGCGTTGAGAGTGCTTTCAAAATCCCAATCGGCCACCATTGTTGGACGTGATCCTTGTGCATAGTTTTATAAAAACTGCACTTTTCTGAAAGTTATCGGTGTTATTTATAAAATTCCTCGTTTCGGTACAGTGAACGAAGTTACGAGAATACTTTTCAAGTCTTTTTATGTTTGTAAAGTGCTTATTTTCAAACCTTAAATGCGTTCAAAATGTCACGCGAAGTGAGCATCATATTCGTGAACACCATACCACACATAAAATAAATGTGGTTTTCTTTGAATTGAACGGTTCGTAAACTGTGTTTTAAGTGTTATTGTCAGTGAGGAACAGTGTTAAGATATGGTGGATGATTGTATGAAAAACTATCGCACGTGAGAACGTTCCAGGAGTATCTGTACACGTCGTAAGGCAGTGCAGTTACGCGGGCGAAGGCTTGAATCTTGCCGGCATCATTATGGTGGACTGAAAGGAGTGTTTGTGGTCGAATCGGAGCTAATTACACGTTGTAAACAGTGCCGCGAGGATTACGCGCACAATGTCAGGCGGGTCGCAACACAATCCCAATGGTAGACAATCACAACTCGGGCCCGGCTGGAGCCCTTTGCAGGTGGTGCCTTTTATTTTTTATTCAACTAGTCCCTATAGCCTTTCTTATATATTCACGAATCTTTCGTAGCTTGCTTAGTTAAGCTGCTCTGAAAAAAATAACAAACTCGCATGTTACATTGAGTCGATATGCGTACGAAATTATATTAATTATAATTCGACTCATCATCCTTTATTAACACTTGGCCCTCTTTTGAAGCAAATGTATGATTTAATTACACTTACAAATGAATATTACGAAATAATGCACAATAATGTACTGGTAGATTAGCATTGTGTGTGGAGTGGAATCAGCTGTTTTGATAGTGTTTACCATTTTCACCAGTGAAACAGGTTAAGGCATAATAATATGCTGATACTGCTTTTACTTTCAATGTTGCCAGTGTTTCACTTAATTTGTTGATTTTATAAATGATTCAAAAATAAACAAAACGATTGTTGCTAAATCTAGATGGCCTAATCTGTTAATTACATGCATGACATCATAATGCCACACCATCTATAGTTTAGAATTTTATGTTATCTATTCTGAATCACTGATATTGCATGTATTATTGACATTAAAATCATATAAATTCTTGTTTAAAATACAATATTTTCTTAAATTGGTATATTGATTAAGCTATGCATATTTACATTTTATATGTGGCATGAACTACACATCATTTTTAGCAGACTTGTCCTTTGTATGTCCTTGTATTGTAGCTGTAGTATTAACAAAACTATTATTAAGCTGCTAAAGACCAACCAGCACTTGATTACCTACTTATTGATGTTACAATACATATACTTTACTAGCTTCTACCTGTGACTTTGTCTGCGTAGACTTCAGAATTGCGTCCTTAGAGGAATGAAGAGTGTGATTAATAAAAAATTATACAAAAATTCTATGCTAATAGCACATAGAGACTTGTAAACGTTTCCATAATTTAATTATACCACTTATGTTGAGGGTACAGGTCTATCCCCGGTATAAAAAGCACCCTATCCTTTAATGCAGGATATAAAATACCGGGGAGCCAAATTTCAACTAATTAAATTGAATTCTAAAATTAGTCAATATCCCTATTCCATTATTTCCGTTCATTCAGGAGTTACATAATTTTTTTTGGTCTTCAAGATACACCATCAGGCCCTAAGTTTAGTCAATAATAGTTATGCTAATTTTGTAATGTCAAAGTACCACCAACTAATAATTTAAAAATGTGTTCCTATTATTGCCACCCAATCAGGTGTTACATATTATTTTGTCTCCAAGATCACTATAAGGCCCTAAGTTGGTCAATGATGTACTGGTTTTGCAATTGTTATGGTGATGGGCTCCTATTTCCGCACTTAGACTCTAAGTCGGGCCATTGTGCGTAAATGTGTATGCCGGCTAGTTATCCAGCCAGCCTAGCTCTGTCCAGAAGTGCAGGATCCTCCTGGTGTCTCCACAGGCTTAACGGGTTTTGCAATGTGAATCTTACCAACAGCAACAAACACCCATTCAGCAGTTATTATGGAGCGTTTATTGAACATGTGCCTCATGGTATACCTAGAATACAACAACTAGCAATAGGGCTTCCGTCGAAACCAGTTGACGGGGGATCTTCTAGCGTATGCCACTCACATCTGGGTGAGGCCCTTGAGAAAAATGGGGAAGAGCAAGCCGTTTCCCTTGACATCTCGAAGGCCTTCGATTGGATCTGTTATGCCAACCTTATGAGATTCAATGCCACAAAAACTCACACTATGTACTCAACGAATTTATTAACTTAAATCAATGATATTTTATATAGGTGTACCAGATTCTGATGTCAGAATTGGAGACGCAACACTCCGCAGCTTTGGGGAAATTGGAATAAAACTTGTTGATCATTGCTATTTTTATCACTGTTAGTTTTATAATAGGTTACATAATTATGTCTGGTTTATTAACTTCAGATAAAAATAAAAGAACATTATGCACATGTTTTTTATATTATAATTAATTAAAAGAGTGACTAGGTAATTTATGCAACTACAATTAAAAATTTTCCATCTGTATAGGTATATTGGTATTTTTATTCAATTGATGAAGAGAATAAATAGATAATAATTATTAATTGCTCCTCCTACATTTCAGTTACGTGACCTTGCATGATGTAGCATTTCATTTCATATTCACAATATTTTTGCAAGCTTTAATTTGTAACAATGTTTGTATTCTTAATTTCATGTATTTTATTATCATTTGCAAATCTATTTACATATAAAGAAATCATACTTAGAGACTAATTACTAAGAAAATATAATCAAGAAAAGTAAGTATCAAAACGAGTCATTCCTACGAGATGGATAATATTAATATTGTACATTGTTGTTTAAATACATCTTTTTTCTCACGTGTGTTTCGATAAACCTTGAAAATAATATTTCTGGTTTGACATCGTATAGGATTTTTGGTATTAAATTGAAAAATAATCATTATAATTTTAGAAAAAGGTAATAATAAAATTCCATACAACTTTTTTTGACTTGACAATTGTTATACATAATTTAAAAAATTTCATTGCCATATTAAAACCCATTTTTCTGCTTGTCAAAAATGCCATGAGATTCTGGTACACCTTTAGTATAGGTGTACCTACCAGAATCTGATGGCAAAATGGGGTAATTAAAATTGGAGATGCAACATTCCCAGTGTTGGGGAAATGGGATTACAGGTAGTATGATATTCAACTTACACACTCTACTCCATGGCAAGTGGTATCTGAAAAACAACTACTTTTTGCTCTATCTATCTATATACACTCAACTGGGCCTTGAAATTGAGTATGTAGTCATTGAATTGTTTAAATAATGAAACTGTTTATCATAGTGGAATACCAAATGAAATTGGTGTATACATGAATGTATGTTGTGTTTAGGGACGTCAAATATATTTTGATTATTCCTTTTTTTCTAACAAATAGACATTCATTATTAAGAAGAGTTTTGGCCTGGTTTACCTAATTAGTATGATGCTATCAAAATATTCATAATATAAATGTTTTATTGTTACTAATTGTGTATATGAAGGTTGTTTTTTATTATTACCAGTCCAAAAAAGACCAAACAAGCCTAGAAGGCTTGAACGGTAAGTGGCCAACACGGTCCATAGATATCCAAAAAAATAAACAAAGTTATTGCTCTCACACCCCAACTAAGAGTCACTAACGGTTAATTTAATAGCTCCTTGGTAAATAATCACCATACAAATTCTGTACTAAGGAGTGATATAAGTTCTGTTAGTGGCTCTGAGTTTGGTCGTTAGACTCTAGACCAAAATAATGGAAAAAAATATTTGGTAAACAGTAAGTGACGAACATAAGTTCTTCATTTTGTTTTGAAGTAATATAGCAACATCTTTTATGTTTAATTGGGTCTACAACATTTATATACTATAGTAAATACATATTAACTTGATCGTCAGTACACACACTCGCTAAGCCAAAGCTAACAGAAAGTGTGTAAACAGTTATGTAAAAAACATTTTAAAGTTTAGGATTTTGCACCGAGATTAGGTTGGATTTGAAACCATTGATCAATTTACGTGCCGCGTGGTTAATAATTGGTACATGTTGGGTAATATTATAACGGTAACCGTCAATACTTTCACAGAATAGGTTGTTGATCAATAACGAATTAGCGGTACTAGTTGAAATGAAATGAAATGAAATAATCTTTATTCATGTAGGTATCACTGATACTCTTATGCACGTCATTTTTTTTAATCTACCAGCTTTTCGGAAAGGTGCTTTGTCATGAGTTCGTCATGAGTTCCGCTACTAGGGCTAGAACAGTGAATAGTGATGGTTTCTCTTACGTGGGCAAATATTTATTTACAATTATATTCTTGGGGAGCAGTATTTTACGATTTTTATTGAAGTATTATTTTATAAATATCTAAAAATATTGAAACATTACATAAGGTGGTCAACTATCTAAAAATCGAATGTAAGATCAAGGACTAAATTTAAAAGGCGATGCCCCCTAAAACGGATTACCACTATTCACCACTTGGTGATCACCACCTGGTTCCCGGGCATCCTAATTACCGCGTGCTTCTGAAAATAAATATGTAATGTTATTATTGGCTACTATAATTATTTTGGATGGATGATAGGAGGCAGAATTGAAACTGTTTGCTCATTTCTGTCACCACAATGTTTTCGTGAAATTCTGATACTGAAATTACCCTTTTGAAAATGACAACCTGATACACACGGTGCTACTCGCCATTTCTATTAGCTTGAACCTGGCTTGACACGCTGCCGCGTGTCTAGATTAAAGTGAGGACCTTCTTAAATATAGTTCTCGAATTTCGTAATGTTATGAAATGGTCCACAAAAACCCACTATGATATCCATATAAGATGAACTTATTTATAAAATTTCGTAGTCACGAAAAATATTTCTTGCGACGTAGATACCATGTATTATATTAAAAAATAATTACCTAAATTCCGTACAAAATATCATGAAAATTAAGTATTTTAAACATCAATACCTATTACAAACATTTAAAACTTACAAAAAAATATACAAATAACATAGATACACACGCGCGCACTCACACACATACTATAAAATTATTATTCACACACATATACACAGGCTCATACATACACAGTCATAACTTATGACTTATGACTCATAAGCAAGACTAAGACGAATGTATTCTTTTTAATTTTAATGTTTAGTAGGTAATATTAAACTACCTGACAAGAGCTACTTTATAAATAAAACACAAAAAATGTTTGTACGGATGTGCTTTTTTATAGACTCTGAACCCATCCAACCTATATGCCTCAAAATGGTTTCATTTGAAAGGCAACAATCCGAAGGTGGTTTAGACCACTAAAACAATGCACTAGGCACATTCGGTCTATTGATAAAGTCGATTTTCCTCTTTTCCCACACAAAAATTTGAAGATAATATTAGATGAAATTGGAGATTTGTATGAAAATATTAAAATGTAAAAATTTTGGTATTTTTTTTATTTTAGCTAATCAAAGTACTGGCCCAAATTATCTATACAATTTTGACATTTTGATGGCAGTTTGTTTATCCCTTCACTGTAGAAGTCTGCCGGACGGGAGGCGATGATGTCAGCGAAAGCATTTTGAAATTTAAAAAAATTACTAAATTTTGAAAAAAGTACAAATCTGTACAACTTGCGATAAGTACGGTGGGTGACGGAGAGCTTCCAGCTGTAACTCTTTTAGCTTTGCGGTGGTCTGTCGTGAAGTGTGAGCTTGCGGGTTGTCATAGAGAAGCAATGGGGAAGAGCGATTGACCAGTCTTGGTTGTTGAATTGCGAGCGTCTCCATCATTGTTTGCAATTCTTGCCAATAGACATCTGACGTTACTGTTGTGCCATTCGGTAAGAAGCTGTGATGTACAAGTAGGGCACTTGTCCACCAGACAGTCACCATCATCTTCTATTAGTAATCTTTTTTTATCGCACGGATTAGGTGATGTACCCGTGTGCGCCCACTAAGACGAACGCTTACAGATGTCGTAAAAGATCCACTTTTCGTCGCAGGTTATAATTCGATTTAGAATTCCCTCATTTCTATGCCGATTCAGTATTGCTATGCATGCTTCAACGCGCAAGTCTCTCTGTTGGTCGCTTAGTTCGTGTGGCAGCCACTTAACTAGTTTTTTTATGTTTCCGATTTGACGCAAGTGCTTCAATATTGTTTTGACATTAACTCCAAAGCCCGCAGCAAGCTCAGCCGTAGATTGAGTTGGATTCGCTTCCACTATCGCCTTAAATTCGTCGTTGTCGCAATGGTTACCGGCCGAACGCGAGGCTCGCTCTTAAACTCAAAATTTCCAGATTCCAAAACGATTGAATCTATAATGGACCATGTTTATGTAAGCAGTGTTAGGCCTGTACACGTCGTTAATGTTTCGTGTTGTTTGCGCAGCGGTATTTAAACGTAGGAACTCATATTCGAAAATTATACGAATTTTCAGTTTATCCATTGCGCCAAAAACTACCACAATTTCACAAAAACAAAAGTTATCTAAAAACTGAATTTTAAATTAAAATAACACGGCTTTCGAATATTTATTTGAATTTCGAATTACGCGCCAATCCACAGATAATTAAATCTGAAAATGCTGGTTATAAAATCTCCAATTTCATAGTAAAACATACATACATACAATATCATTGGGTAAAAACCTAAATTATTATGTGAAGATGGTGCATAATACAGACTGCCAACATTGATCGGTCATTGTCATCAGAATTTTTTTTAGCGTAGTGGAATACGCTGGGTATCCAGTATCCACTATTTGAATGTATAAAAATAATTTATTGAAAATAAAATAGATTTTATCTATTATCTAACTATTCATTGATATTCGTTATTAATGTAAAAAAGGTGATATTAATTAATACAAACTCGTTAACGGAAACCAATTATTTCTATATATTGTTGTAGAATTCCAGATAGACTGTAACTAATCTAGCGACTGAACATGCCTGTCCGGTTATATCTTGTTCTCAAGTAATTGGCAATCTGAATATTCGATTTAGTGATATCAAATATAATGATATTTCGCGAATTATATTGGCATAACTCTAACTGGATTTAGCTACTATTAGGTACTGGTATTCTATGTAAACAGTCAACTAACCATCATATGGGAAGTGGTCACATATAATAAATCTATCTATCTATCTAATACCTTTAAATGAGCAATTCTTGTATATATATATATTTTCTGAATCTCGAAAACGGCTCCAACGATTTTCATGAAATTTAGTATGCAGAGGGTTTCGGGGGCAATAAATCGGTCTAGCTAGGATTCATTTTTAAAAAATATCGTTTTATCCGTGTTTTCAGGCAATGAAAAACGGCTACAATAGACTCTTCCTGACATCTATTGGCAAGTAGCTACACTAAAGCTAAAGCTGATGGCGTTGTTAAGCAATACTAAACCGAGCTAAGCTCGGTCATCCGGATATTAATATATTATGCTACAAACTCACAGCTCTACACTAGAATTCCCTGTGTCGTGGGTGCCGATAACACACAAAGACAAGAACACACACAAACACCCAGACAATACAATGTCCATTTGGATATTGTACATCTTACATGTATGAAAAAGTATTAAAAAAATTGTCGCGTGCCATCTGCTCCTTATAATGTAACGGAAATGAATATCGCGATTTGGCGATCGTACGAAACTGCAGCTTTTCTCTTTTTTTGCATATGATCTGAGTGTGCACAATGAATAGCGTATTGTATACGACCATACAATACAGAATATTTTATTGTTCACCAAAAATAAAAGTAACTGAAAGACCCAATGTATTATTATAAATCGATATAGGTATAAATAATTGGAATAAAATATTTTCTTTTGAAAATCTTAAGTGTACCTGTTTTTAGCAATACTAAAGTTTACTTTATTAATACCTTTACTACTATTATATTATTATTATTTTCTCCGTGGGGTCTAGATAGCTACCACTGTCGTGCTTTAGTCAGCCGCCAAACGATTCGTTGGGTTCCATTCCAGCTGAGGTCTTAAGATGAGAGCCAGTTCTTTCTTTATTTTTCTTCTCTCTCGGCCGACAACACATCAGCGATGCTTTTGATGTTACTGATGTCCATGAGCGAACTAATTTCGACTAATTTCGATTTCTATAAATCCAGATAGCTTAAACTCAGACGAATAACTTTGTACATGTACGGTTAAGATATTTTAATCCATGGAGGGTAATTATAACAATTCGGCCAAATTTTTGGAACAGCTGCTGGCACTCATTAGCGAAATAGTTTTTGCAAAGATAGCACGTTCCGCCTCTGAATGGATTCATTGACCTTGTTTTCCAGCAAAGTTAATTGCGATTTATCACATTTTCCAATCTTAGGTCATATCCAGCGTTTACTATGTCCCATCTATTATCTACATTAGAATTATCTTATCTTGTTTGTGATGTGCGCGGTATGCTTGTGAAAGTGAAAAAATGCGTGTCAGGCATAGACTTAAATATAGGTCTATGGTGTCAGGCAACGCGCAATGTCGGGTTCCGAAGTAGTAAGTTTATTGACTATTGCTCATTAACTACTTATTATATGCTAACATAGCCATGATAGTTTTCCTTGTAAATTTATCATTAATATTACACTCGGCGCTGGCTAGCCAGTTCCTTTGCTTGAACTTGGCTTGACACGCTGCCGCGTATTGTTGTTTTCATAAGTAAAAGACTAAAAATTCCTTTATCTTTGCTTGTTTTTGTGAATAAGGGAGTGAGACTCTTAGATTTTATTGTTTGTGCTTTGCTCCTTCGAATAAATGCTTTTTCTTTCTTTCTTTCTTTCTTTCTATTTCTGAGAGTTTTTCACTTGTTCAATTCCAGCCGTTTAACCCTCAGGGGTCAAGTGCCCACTTGACTCTAACCAAAATGATCACTTTAAACTTAACCTTTTATAACGGAAAAATGTCCTGAAAAAAAAACTACATGTGACAAGGGTGATGGCGTAACCGTCACCGTGACGCCCTTAGCTTCTCAGGGTTAAGCCGCGGAACTATTTAGAGGGATTTCCCTTCCTTTCATTGGTGGTAAAGAAAGTTACAAATAAATATCCTGAAATTGCCAATCACAGCTTAAAGTATAAATATAAGTATAAGTATATTGACATATATTGTCCTTTTCAAAGTTTCAAACCTAATTTTACACCCTTAAAGGGTAATATTTTTTTTTCACCCATTCCATACAAACTTATAACTCCTATTTTACGCGTTTGGCGATTCAAGTTTCCCACCATCAACATAACATTATTGCTTGACTAGACTAGGTCTTCGAAGAAACCTACTGTCCAAATTTACTACTTTTAGTATCGGTTAGTTTCGGTGGTTATGCATCATTGACGCAAAAATCTGCAAAAATTAAAAAAATACTCAGACCCTGCAGTTTTTCCAACTCATAGTTTGCACTGTGCGGCGAAAAAACGTATTGTTTTATTACTAAGCTACGAAAATTTTGCCGCAACCATGTTTAGCGACGGCGAAAAACCCTAGTGCGTACCCGGGCTAAAAGTAGTAAGTAAGTGTTTGTCTCTAAACACGCATGAGATCGAGTTTTGTTTATGAACTTCGGTTACAATCTAGGTAACTTCTCGTAAATATGTTTGATAATGCAAGTGGGTATGTTATTCTTATTGTAGTATTTTAATCATGTAAAGTTTGTATCATAAAATGTAATCTACAATGTTTACGTTTTGGTAGTGAAGTGTAGAGATTGAATTGTTTGAAATATTTATACTTTTATTGTGATTCATGTATGTAACAGTTTTGCTTTTAAAGTAAGATTGTGTTCATAGTACATAAAACACCTCATGTCATGTCGGCATTCCAGGGTCTTCAGTTTTTTCAACTTTTGAACTACTCTCATTTGCTCATTTCGGCTTTTTGTTACCGACCCAAAAACAAAATATGGTCCCCACTTCTGATTGAAGGTTTTTTTTTATAGCCTGAAGGGCAGACGAAACAGCAGACGGGCCACCTGATGGTAAGTGGTTACCGTCGCCTATGGACATGAGCAATACCAGAGGAATCGCATATGCAACGCCGGCCCTGAAGGAGAACTCTTTTTACACCTTTTTTGAAGAGCCCCATGTCATAGCGCTCAGGGAATACCTCAGAAGGAAGCTCATTCCACAGTTTGCACGTACGTGGCAAAAAAGTTCGTGCGAATCGGACTGTAGTGGTACTCCACGACTCCAATCGATGTGGATGGAACTTCAATCCTCGGCGAGTGGTGCGATGTATTTATTTTATTTACATTAAACAATCAGTTCAGTCCAACGTTTAGCTGGTAGAATACTCGTATGCATTAAATATTCAGCCAGCCATTGGCGTCGTGATATTTTTATTGTGATCGATAAAGGTCAAGCCTATACTTAAGCTAATACTAGGAACTGCTTACAGCTTGCGTTTATTTGAAGAATCCCGCAATTTTGGCACGGTAATAAGGCAGCTTAGGAGCAAAAATATAAATCCTTTCAGTACTTATGCCGTGAAAATTATGGAAAAATATCAGTTTATAACATAAAAAACAGTTTAAAATAGAGAAAAGTCTAGAATAAGTTTCGTTTGCTACCGTAAGTTTACCTAAAGCGAGCAAAGCCGAAGAAAACACTGTATTTGCAGCGCCCAGTCGAAACACGACGAATTGTCTGACTTATGTAAAATGGTAGCCAGTCAGGCAGTCTTCACGGAAAAACAATAATACCAGTTATAATACTGATGCGCGAAGACGTGCGTAGGCGAAGTCTTTTCAAGCAGGAGTCAGCTTCTGTCGCCTCTAACGATACCCAGATCTGCCGGCAGTAATCAGAGCTGCCCTATGCCAGAATATCACTATTTTGTATGTCTGGTATTGAAGAGCTGCAGCAAACATTTCTATGTCGTTTGTCCGGTATCAAAGAGCTGCAGCAATGGTTTCCATGTTTTATGTCCGGTATTAAAGAGCTGCAGGCGATGCAGCAATCATTTCCATGTCGTATGTTCGGTATCAATGGGCTGCAGCAATAGTTTACATGTTGTATGTCCGGTATTAAAGAACTGCAGGCGCTGCAGCAATCATTTCCATGTCGTTTGTCCGATATCAAAGAGCTGCAGCAATGGTTTCCATGTTGTATGTCCGGTATTGAAGAGCTGCGGCAATCAGTTACAGGTGGCGAACCTCCTGGCGCGCGCGCCGCAGGCCCACATGGCGTCGGAGCGCGGAGTCACGTGGCACACGCCCACGCCGCCGCCGCACCTCTACCACGTGCCGGCGCCTTCGCCCCCGGATCCCTTGCAAGTGAGTGTACAGGACTGTGTGATAATTTTCTGTTATTTGCATTGTCCACACGGTCTTAGGCTGATTATAACCAGTTTCGGTAAAGGAAAACATGAGGAAACCTGCTGACCTGAATTTTTATAATTAAGTATTATGTTGTGTTTTCAAAGGTCTGTCAAATCAGTCAATCCGCATTTGGTTAGCGTGAACTTTGCCTAAATCCTTATTGTAAGAGGAGACCCGAGAGAATGGGTTTTATTTTAAGAAGAGATCTAATCTCAGCAGTGGGTTATTAATTATGGGTTGTGTTGGAAGAAGTACCTTCATTTATCCTTGAGGCCAAGCCAACCTCCACTTTTAAAGGTTCGTCCAGATGACAAACACGAGGCAATAACTTCATAGATATTACTTTAATACGCCGTTCTTTAGTGAGATTGGTCAGGATAACAGCAACTCTCGGAAGGTTTTACGTGTCTTAGCGATACGATGGTCCAACAAGCTTATAAGGCAGCTGTCGAGAAATTTCACCACTAGCAGTGACCATGTCTGTTTATTATCCTGTGTTATGACCTTTGGGACCGTGAGCAGTACGTATAATGAGGATGGTAGGCGCTCTCTCAGTTGCAGGCGATGAAGAGCGGCAACTCGGTGTTCCGGCATACGGCCACGCCGCCCGAGATCTACCGCCACACGCCCACGCCGCCGGAGAAACACCTCATGAGGTATGTCGCCACTACTACGAAACGCTAAATTAAGGTTGTTGCCACAGACTTAGAAAAAAGAACTATTCGATGCAAAAATCTTTCGCTGGTCTACGACCTAATTTTAGCCGTATTGGGGCGGCTTAGAATACTAACCCCAATAGGGTCCCTCGAGGGATTATATTTGTAATATTGATTTTAATTGTTAATTAATACCATTAGTGCTATTATTATTTCTCCATGGGGTTCGCCTGGATAGCTACCACCCTTGAGCATGAGTCAGCCGCCAAAAGACTCGTCGTGTTCCGGCTGGGGGCTTGAGAACCAGTTCTTTCTTTCTTTTTCTTCTCTCTTTCTTGGCCGGCAACGCATCAGTGATGCCTTTGGTGTTGCTGATGTCCATGGGCGACGATAGCCACTTACCATCAGGTGGATCGTCAGCTCGTTTGCCGGCTATTTCCATAAAAAAAACATGCACAAATTAATGAATTAATTTATTTGTTTACCCACCAAGACCAATTTGAACCCACGTATGTCCTACGACTCGTTTTAACGGTAAATCTTGGTGGGCAGATATAATAGGTCTGACTACAATAGATCAATCTTGGTAGCATAGGCCTTTAGGAAGTCAACCCCAAAAAATTAATTGCAGTATAAAAAGTATAATGGATGTTCGTATGTGTGAAATGATTATGATCCTGTTATTAATCACTTACAGGCACACTCCATCCCCGGGCGACGTTAAAGGGGGCGCCGCGCTGCCGCCCACAGAAATTTATCCACACCTCGGACCCGGCAGAGGTAACAAACCAGGTGTTTATTGACTTACTTTTACCCCTTCATATAATTGACTCTATCAATAAGTACGACCGTCTACGTGACGCTGTTGGTTGGTTACAATTTATGAGTTTATCACTTTAAAGAGCTAGGAAGAAACCTAAGGAAAACCTGGCATCAAGTTCAAGGCAAGTTCTTGACTTGCACGTTCCTGGTTGACTAGACAGAGTCTCTTACAATCTATACAATAAGTCTAGACAATGAGCTTTAACATTTTTTTTCAAGACAAATTACGAGCGGAAGACCTACTGGCGTACGCTCGGGGCGGAGTGGACCTGTCGCTGGGCGGGCCGCGCGGCGCGAACGGCTCCCCGGCGCCCCCCGTGCCGCCCGCACACCCGGCGCCCCCCGCACACCCCGCGCCCCCTGCGCCGCCCGCGCTGTCGGTCCGCGACGCGCCCACCATCAACAGTCTGATCGCGCGCGCCGCCCCGCACGCCCGCCCCGCGCACGCGCGCGTCGACGCCCTGCTGGAGCGCCTGGCCGCCGCGCCCGCGCCCGCCTCCCCGCACTCCGTCATAGTGCACTCGCGGGCCGCGCCCACACCCTCGCCACCCTCCTCCAATGAGGTATGTCACTCACTACTATGTACAACTCAGTTATCATCACAATGCTTCCTAAGGCATCTTGCACTACTGTTAAGTATAAGCGACACAGTTATTCAACACTCATAAATCCACCCGTAGATACAGGTAAGAATAATATATTAATGAAATGAAATATATGTATTCGAGGGTGCGAATTGCAGCACATATAAAAGAACTGAACAAAATACTTAACTAAAAAGAAGATACCTACTTAACTTCCTTTTCTAATAAGCATGTTTACATTACAGGACTCCGCAGACTCGTGCGGTGCACCCCCCGGCTCCAAGCGGAAACGAAAGCCTGAGCGAACAATACGCGTGCCGGCGCCCCCTCCCCCCTCCGCCGTGGCCTCCCCGCCGCCGCGCGACCCGCCGCCCGTCGAGAACGGGGACGTGGCGCACCCGCTGCCCGCGCCGCCCCCCGCGCCCCACCCCGCCGCCGAGCCACCCGCCGCCCCGCCCACCGCGCCCGTTACACCCGCAGCACCCGTCGCGCCGGTCGCGCCGAGAGCGGTCAACGGCCCCCCGCGACCCCCCTCGCCCCGCTCTCCACCCGCCCCCGAGCCCCACGTCAGGAGAAAAACGCGCTCCAACTCCGCGGAGACCATCGACGACATCGCCGCCATGATAGCGAGCCGCGAGACCGTCGCCGAGCCACCGCCCGCGCCCGCCGCGCCCGAGCCCGAGGCCGTCACCGTCGACAACCTGAAGAGCGTGCTCGCCAGCCCCGAGCCCGCGCCTGAGTCCCCGGTCGCCGTGCCCGAGCTACCCGCCGACAAGTCGCCGGTGAAGGCGGAGCCGCAGCCCGAGCCCGGCCCGCCGGGGGCCGCGGCGGCGCCCAAGCGGCGAAGCGCTCGCACCTCGAACGCCGAGTCGACGAACGTGCCGGTGGAGTCGCCGTCGGAGGCGAAGCCTGCGGAGCCCGAGGCGGCGGAGGCCCGCAGCGCGGAGCCCACCGCCGCCAGCTTCGTGGAGGTGGAAAACCAGCTCGAAAAGATGTTCGCCGGCCTCGAGGAGGAGCGGGCGGAAGGCGCGGAGGCGGAGGAAGGCGGTGCTAAGAAGGCCGCCAAGCCGAGGAACCGGAGAAAATCCGTGCCGTCGAAGGACACGCCGAAGAAGCCGGCGAAGCGAGCGCGCCGCGCGCTCACCATGGCGGTGGACGAGCCGCCGCGCAAGAAGTCCCCGCCGCGGCGGAAGGCCGTCAAAAAGAAGTCGGCGGTGGACAAGGCGAAGAAGTCGAAAGAGCCGATCAAGGACGCGTACGACTCCGGCAGCAACGCGAGCTCCAGCAAATCGCGGGGGCCCTACATCCAGGTGAGCCGACTGTATCCTTGTATCAATAATATTAATGGAAGTGCTCGTAGCCCGGCGGCACTTGTACCGGTGGCCCGGTGGCACCGGCACAAGAGATCGATTGCGTTAAGTAACAGCAGTTGGGGTCAGTAGGTGGATCGGCCACCGCTAAACGAGTTGTCGTGGCTGGGGTCTTGCGAGCCAGTTCTTTCTTTCCCCACTTCTTTTCCCTGGCCGTCAACGCATTGGACGTCACTGATGTCTTAGGTGACGATGAAGACGATTTGTTCTTTTTTTTTCTTTTAAGATGTTTATGTTTTTGTTTACGTGATGCAGTGAAAAGCCGTAAATAAACATTTTTCATTTTCATTTCCATCGAGCAGATCGTGGGTCCCCGCGCGTCGCCGGTGTCAGTGAGCGTGGTGAACGCGGGCGCGGAGGAGGAGCGGCGCGAGGAGTGGCGCGGCGGACGCAACGGGCTGCGCGCGCGCGGGCTGCACGCCAGCACGCTGGGGCTGCGGTACGACGCCACCACGCCGGACGCCACGTGGCTGTGCGCGTTCTGCGACGCCGGGCCCCACCACCGCGGCAGGGGCGATCTGTTCGGACCGTACGCCGCTGAGGTCGACTGCGATGAGTACCGGTTGGTAGCATTGTATAGTATATATACTCCACCAATCCGCACTGGACCTCCACCAATCCGCACTGGAGCAGCGTGGTGGAGTATGCTCTAGGCCTCCTCAAGAGGAGAGACCCGTGCCCAGTAGTGGGCCATTAATGGGTTGAAGCCAGCCTCCATTTTATTATTATTATTTCTCCAGGAGTTCGCCTGGATAGCTACCACCCTCGAGCATGAGTCAGCCGCTAAACGACTCGTCGTGTTTCGGCTGGGGGCTTGAGAGCCGCTTCTTTCTTTCTTTTTCTTCTTTCTTTCTTGGCCGGCAACGCATCAGCGATGCCTTTTGTGTTGCTGATGTTCATGGGCAGCGATAGCCACTTACCATCAGGTGGATCGTCACCTCGTTTGTCAGCTATTTCCATAAAAAAAAAGTAGTTATTGATCTTGACCCAGTGATGTAGGAAAAGGACAGTGTGACATTTGTACAGCGTTCTTGTGGTAAGAAAGGTTTTCTGAAAATCGCCATAAGAAAAAAATGTGGGTAAAAATTGTGCTCATAAAGTCGTGGGTAGCAGCTCATAATAAGTACAACAAACTAATAGTGACATGAGGATTCATTACATAACCTAAAAAAACATTTTTTAGTGTCAACTGATGTGTGGGAATTCAGGCCTAACAGTATTACAATCTGTCGGTAGTTTGATTGGTGACTAGTGGCAAAAAATTATTGAGCGTTTCCGTGCTTCGGAGGGCACGTAAAACCGTCGGTCCCGGTTGTTATCATAAGATAACAGTCGTTAAGCCACCTCGGAGGCCCTTGGGCAGTTTGAAAACTTCCGGCACTCGGGTTAGTCACTAACCCCTCCACCAATCCGCACTGGAGCAGCGTGTTGGAGTATGCTCTAGGCCTTCTCAAGAGGATAAACCCATGCCCAGTAGTGGGCCTTTAAGGGATTATTTATGCTACACTGAGCCGGGCACAAGCAATTTCACTAACATTTTACTCGGCTCGGACACGGACGTCGCACGGTGGAGCATAAACACTCGATGTCCACGTCATATAAAATGTTAGTACCGTGCCCGGCTCGGTGTAGCATAAATAATCCCTAACAGGTTGAAGCCAAAAATGTTTATTTTTGTCTTTGTAATAAAGTAGCACGTGTATTTGCAGAGCACTGGACGAGGCGTCCCGGCGTCGGTTCGAGGTGCGCGGCGGCGCGGCGGAGGTGTGGCTGCACGAGGCGTGCGGCGTGTGGGCGCCGGGGCTGGTGGCGGCGGGCGCGCGGCTGTGGGGGCTCGCTCCTGCAGTGTGGGCGGCGCGCGGCTCCCGCTGTGCGCTCTGCAGCCGGCCGGTACGTGTGTGGTCGTATAGCAGAGCCTGCGGGCTTATTATGAACTTTTAAAAAGCCATTCATTTATCAAGCTTTGAACCCACGTGACCACTTTGATAACACGAATTTGACGTTTACACTGGAACATGACTGGAATTAAGAGTTCATAATAGGCTGCCATGCTCAGAAATACCACTTTGCTCTTTCATGCTAGTAAAACTTCTTAAAAAATATTCCAAACAATTTCAGACATCCAGCTTACTTCACTATTATTTGACGTTACCATGCCCGACCGCCATGCACAAGTACGAAGTCGAGAACTTACATAATAATACTACGAGGGTCTTGAGTTCGATTCCCAGCAAGGCGGAAATTTGAATGAGTTTGAATTTCTGTTCTCGGTCTGCGTGTGTGTTCTTGTCTGTGTGTGTTATCCATGGCACCCACGACAGGGAATCCTTAGTGGCTATGAATGTGTAGCGTTATTTCGTTCACCTAACCAAGTAATTATCAATATCAAGTAACGTATTTAGAGTTTAACTCTCCTATTGTATTGTATACAGGGTGCGTCAGTGTCGTGCGCGGCGCGCGCGTGTCGGGCCCGCGTGCACCTGCCGTGCGGACAGAGCGCGCGCTGGGCGCTGCACGCCGACTACCGCGCGCTCTGTCCGCGCCACGCCCAGTGATGTGACGTCACCGTGTCACTTGTGACTACTGTACATCCAACCGGTCACACACCGGTGTCACCGTTGTGATCATTGTGCCTGGACGTGACTGTGACTATTTGTGATTGTGACGTTGCAACTGCCGTTTAGTGTTGTGCACATTATGTGTGCGTGTGTGTACTTGCCATTGTGAGCCTGAGACCATGTGCCAATGTGTTTACCTTATGATGGCATTAACTTCAGTGAACAATC